>JAVYIG010006116.1:0-102500 GCA_035222895.1 Strongylocentrotus droebachiensis
GACACTGATCTATGTACATGGGATTGGATAAACAAGTATGATGTTTTAGTCAAATTTTGCAAACCATTTAGACCTCTTCAAAAATTACCCTTTTCATGTGAATTTACTACTTTGTGTATAATTTGTCTTCCACATTGAAATAAAAGAATGAGTAAACTTACCCCAAAAAATTCTCCTTCTTTCCCAGTCGTCAACCTTTTCTTTAAGCCTATGAAACATGGAGAAAGGTTCATATCTTGATGGAATCACTGTATGTGAAGAAAAAATGATAGATGAAAAGAGGGGATTAGACAGAGAGAGAGAAAGAGATACAAAGATAGGAGAGTAACGGGTTGGCGAAGAAAGAGATTAATCAGTTTCATGGATAATTTGTAAGAATGGCAGGAGAGAGAGAGAGTGTGTGTGTTAGTGTGCGCGAATGTGGTGTATTGTGTGTATGTGTAAGAGAGAGATAGAACAAGAGAGACACAGAGAGTGAGTGAGAGAATGAGAGAATCTATGGTAATGTTGCAGTTAGTGATGTAAGACAATATACCAAATACCGATTGGAGTACAATGAAAATAAAATCATTGATCAATCGAAATACTTTTTGATTTTTTTTTTAAATTTGAATCTTTTCAAATTATGTAGATAATTTTCTCCAGCTGTGTTGGAATAGTTGGCGATTTTATTGTAAGTACAGTGGCGGATTCAGGGGGGGCACAGGGTGCCCCCGGTAAAAAAAGGGGGGACGGGGAAAAAGTAAGAAAAGGAGTGGGAAAAGAAAGAAGAAGAAAAGAGGGAGAAAAGAAAAGGGAGAGGAGAAAAAGGAGGGGAAAAGGAAGAAAGGGGAAGAGAGAGGAGAGAAAAGGGGGAAAAGGACAATAATGAGAAGGGAAAAGAAAGTGTTTTTTTAACGGGAAAGGGGCGGGGGCACGCAATTTTACAGTGTGTATAATATGGGATCCCTCTTGCCAGGCGTGTAGCCCCCCCCCCCCCCCCCAATAAAAAAGCACAAGACGAACCAAAAAAAGAGATGTAAAAAGGGGGAAGAGAGAATTTTTGTGAGTTAAAGGAGAAAGGAAACAAAATGAAAGAGAATTAAACAACGATAGAGAGGTGAGAGAGAGGATAAGGAAATGCATTTCTTTTAAAATAAAAATGGAATAACAACCAGGGGCGTCGCTCAAGGGGGATGTGGGGTGCGACACTCCCCCCCCCCCCCCCCCACCCCACCTGTCAGGATATTGTCGGTAAAATTGCGCTGCTGCGAGGGAAAGGGAAAGAAAAGAAAAAAGGAAAAGGAAAAGAAAGGAAAGAGCGGAAAGAGAAGAGAAGAAAGAAAGAGGAAAAAAAAATCACCTTTAACCAATCAGTAAGCCTCGTTTTCCAAAAAGTGCCGGTGGACATTAATGCGCCAAACGTGGTTCTCAAATTGCAAAAGATCCCTACTCTTGGAGGGGGTATAGAAGAAAGCAATGTTATGTCATTACTCAAGGAAGTGCCTGAAAATGCGCCTAATGTGGTTCTAAAATTGCTTCCTACTCTAGGAGGGGGGGTTCTGACCCCCTCCCAGACCCACTCCCACTTGGTCGCTCCGCTCCCCCGCCGTTGACGCCTCGTTCCATCGTTTTTCATATATATAGTGCGCCCCCCCCCCCCCCCGTAAGAATTTCCTGGATCCACCACTGAAGTACATACAGTACATGTTCTACATGTGACATAGACATTCTTGGGCTCGCGTTCAGGCTGGAGTAGATTTATTTCGAACAAGCTTAATCAATTATGAAGGCTAGCTAGGAGGAAGACAAAACCAACCAAGCATTTTTATTTGCATGGCCGCTAATTAGTTTAAATAGTTTCTTCACGGTTTATTAAATACTACTACAGAGTTGTGTATGAGCGGGGGCAGGGGAGGGGGCTCAGAGTTGTGTGTGAGTGTGTGTGGGGGGGGGGGAGGAGTTCCCCCTTATTTCAATATAGTGTTGTCCTTATGAAGTTGAGGGGTTAATTTTGATTAAAAACACGAAAGAGTAAAAGATTCCTGTTATAATTCTCAAACAGACCCTTCTTTCATTGCTTTTTCTGGGGGGGGGGGGGACGGGTCATACCGGGGGATTTATAAAAAAATTATCTCATGTTTCTTATCTCTCTCTCTCTCTCTTTCTCTTTCTCTCCCTCGCCTTTAGGATTCCAACAATCTCCTCTCGTACTGACAATCCTGGATACGCCGACGTACGTCGATTTTAATCACGTAATTGCATGCAGATTGCCAGCGCCAGGAAGGTCTATTAATTAGATTTAGAAATTGCAATAAAGTAAATCACCTGAATATCAAATTATTTATTATAATAATAAAATTAATCAACCGCTGCAATTTCATAATAATTATGAAATTGCAGCGGTTGATTAATAATATTGATAGGGATTGGAATTACATTCATGCACGTCATAAGTATCCTATTGACATACATTTTTTGCAAACTATAGTATATTTTGCACACAAATTATATTTCGACGATAGCCATAATTGTGATCTGTTTTGGCCATGAACATTAAACAAAAAATTGTAAAAGTTACAGAGACTTTACCTATTACTTGATAAATGTGATGATCTTACAAAAACTACAGAGATTAGGCGAATACATATATACGGGAAAATTAATATGCCTGGTCTATGATACAACATCAAAAAGTCAATTAATTACTTTTAGACCTATTGCCATTTCAAAATACCATGTTAAAGGTAAAGACCGGTAGTGGTAAAATTGCGGTTCAAGGGTTTTGGGTGCAAAGTATCCATTCAATATTGTTTAAATATTGCCTTCAGCGGTTTAGATGGCAATACTTCAACCTAAATTCGCAAAAAAAAGCAGAAATATATGCCAAAATGTTCAATGTTGAAGTGCATTCGCGATATCTATCCAGACGGGATCGATATGATAATTTATCAAATGTATAAATTATTAGTAGGTGGTTCCCCGGCAAAATTTGTATCATCACATATTAGTCAAAAAAGAGCTTCCAGTGAGAGGGGGAGGGGGAGGGCGTTTTCAAAACTGGTCTATATAAATGACTTTATTGTATTGTATTGTATTGTATACCGTTAAAATGTCAAATGGCTCGATGTTGCTTTTCAAAGATGCATCATTCTCGTTCTTCTTGCGGAAAATGGGGAAGTGTATAAGCGCGTCTCCAATCTCACAATTATATGGGATGGGCCGATGGGATTACCATTCAGAGGGGTGAAATTTAAAAAAAAAGGAATAACAGATGTGTCTGCGCCATTCCTGCATCGAGGTGTGGGTCCGGTAGGCGTCTTATTGTTTCGTACCACAGCGATATCCAGAAAACTTATTTTATTCAACATTTCAGGTTCTCCTAATCTGTATTTTGTAACGATATTTCAAAAAGTTTTCTTTTGCTCTAGATCATTCCTTTTTACTAATACAAGAGTTCCAGCAGGTGTTTATTCAGGTGGGTCGTAGATCCTGTTTTTTCGAGCCGACAGCTATTAGCCTGTTTAGAAATAGATTTTACTTTCCTACAGTTTTTGTAGAGAAAAATGCTAATCCAGATATATTGATAGATATATAGGCTACCATTATTTTGTATTGCATTTCCTAAGGACGTTAATGTAAAGATTACTTCAAAGTAGGAATACAAAAATGGGAAAAATTGTCAATTGTTTTTCATATGAATCACTTCATGTCTTTTTAGAAGAAAATCCAAACGCAAAAGAATAGCTCCACATTTTTCCCCTTCTTCATAGCTCATAAAAGAGACAAACTTAACATATAGTTTTATACTTGTATACACGTAAAACTACATTCTCTGATGATAATGAACAGACATGAACAGAGGCTCAATGTTTCTGACAAGTAAAACAATAAATAAAAACAAAAACACTCACGCTCACACACAAAAGAACCCATCAAACAGTCAAACAAACGAGCAAACAGCACCATTAACTAAATCTGCTAGTAGGCTGGGATATAACTATACATTGATTTCACATGGAATATAATTATGAAAGGTCTACCTGTGTACTTAATCACGGAACAATCAATTAACTTGTGTATGGTTGATATTAAAATAATATTAATTACATTAATTCTGCATGTGTAAGTTCATTGTAGAGGTGTCGTAGTCGATTGGTTTAAGCACTATAGCTCGACTTGAAATTCAAAGGTCGTGGGTTAGATCCCGAAAGGGCACTTATGTAGTACTTATGTCCTTAGGCAAGGCATTAATCTAAATTGTCCACTCTATACCCAGGAGAGAAATGGGGACCTAGTACGATTACGAAAGCATTTGTGTTAGTAATTGCCATGTGCCCTCACGGTGACCATATAGCAGGGGAGTGGCAATTATATAAATCTTGGCCATGGAATATCTTATAATTCCAGAACTAAAACAATCTCATTATGGGTGACCACATGCACTTGTCTTCTTTTCAAATAACCTTTTGCTACCCGGGTAATTAAAATGAATGTTGATACAAGATACAAGATACTTTATTTGGTCTTTGCAAACAAGTTACATAGAAATTTGGTTTCCACTGGCGTTACAGTAATATTCAAGAAAATACATAATTACAAGAAAGAAGTACATCACGTTTATAGAAATAGATGAAATAAGGAACAAATACATGCAAAAGACAATGAAGCGACACAAATGGTCATTGGTACTTCAAATCATGAGTTTCAAAATTAAGCCTTGGTCATTGGTATTTCAAATCATACTATAGTTTCAGTATTAATTAATTTCTGACGCAGAAGTTTAACGTTTTACCTATGAGTTGAATTTATGAACAGAGTCGGGTACAAATGAATATCTGAATGGTGAAAGGCTGGTTGGGGTGGGGCGAAGTCGGATACCAGTTCGATTAAATGAAGAAAGAAAAATGAAGTGGACGGGTATTGTCTTTCATGATTGCACAGACCTTATCAATCATTTGCTCAGTACAACGAGACTCGACAGAAGATAATTCTACCCCAATTATGCGCTGTGCTATTTTACGTGGCCTTACCAATTTCGTGTTATGCTGCTTTGAGAGATTGCTAAATGAACATATAATATTGAAAAGCAGGGCACTCTTTGTTATTGAATTGTAGAACAGGGTCGTTGCATCTACATGGAAACTTTTCAACCTACGCAGAAAAAAAATGACAGCAAATGATAACTACAAATGGAGCACAATTGTATTGATTATTTCTAAATAAATCACTGACAGACATCCCTAACATGGCCTTGATTAATATTCAAAATGTAAAAAGTTATTCAAATTTTATGAATTACATGAATTATTTTGTGGAGGAAATGTTAGAAATATTTCTTTCATAACACAATAATAAGGAAGAACTGAACTTCTTTGAAATCTGAATGATGGAATTAGTCCATTAATATGAATTAGAAACTTTTCTACAATCATTGAAATCGGAGTGGCTATTGAGGGGCATTGAGACCCCATAAACACTTTTAGGGTGATGTTACCCCCCCCCCCCCCCCCGGCGTTTATAATTACGCAGCGAAAGAAGATGTACATGTAATTAAGGAGACACATCTGAAGTTGAACAGTGTAAACAGTTCACAAATTCAAAATGGAATTGGTAAATCTCGATTTCAATCTGTGTTTCGATAAAATGTATTTTCATTAAATTATCCGTTTCAGCTCTGTTAGCAGAACAACGGATAGATGTTGGTGGGGAAAATATTAGCTATTTGGAAAGTAGGGCGCGCATAAGTGGGTGTGTGCGGTTGTGTGTAAGTGCGTGTGAGGTAGTGTTTGATTAGCGAGTCACCTGTATTGCAGTTTGTCACGTCGAATAGAAAGGATTGCGTGATTAGCCATGCATCTTTTCTGGTTAGCTAAGCCTGGTTGATGATTGCCATTGCATCCTATCATCAGGATCTATACGGTAATTGACTAGTTTTCGACCTCTGCCGATCGTATCATAGGATAAACACAGAATAATCTATTCTTGCATCCACTCGGGAAAAGGAAATACATCACTCAACAAGTTGCCGGCGGACAGGACTGCCTACGACGGTGACAGTATATCACACAGGTTCGCCAAATTTTATGCACTTATACTCGGGCTTTAATATACTACAAATTTTGTTTTGTCCAATCATTTTTATATTTGTTTTTGCTCCCTATCCCACCTTTAATTCAATGTTTACTATTAATGTATAATTCTCCGGATCAATACAGACGTAGATGTCAGATGATTATGAGTTGCATGTTAGACCCCAAAAAGCATTGATCCCCTAAAACGTAGAGTAGCGAACCATCCCTGTCTTCCCTGAAGTCACTGTTCCGTGTCTAAGAAAATAAATAGTTCAGAAACATTTTGTCTATTGCAAAAGTTTCATCGACTTAATATTCTTTTTTCTTTTTTCTTTTCCTAGAAAGTCGACATGGTACGAATCGTGTTATTTCTTCACACGCTTGCGTGTTTAACGACAGGTAGGTGACCCTTCACTCAGTTTTAATTAAAGGATATAAAGGAATTGATATAACTTTTGTTTGGTTTGAGAAATCTACACTTTATGAACATTTGTATTTTCTCTTTGTATAAATGCAACAACAACAACAAAACATAACTCAAGCTCATCTCCCGGTGGCGCATTTAGGAATTATCGCGCCTTTTTACATTTATATCTGAAACTTTAAATAGAAAAACGTATTCACTTGTAACTCACTTGATTAGGCTGTTGTTCCTATCCGTGGTTTCCGTTGGTTGGGGTTGTCATCATATTTATTTGGGGTTTCTTGCCACCACTTCTCAAGTCCAGATTTGAAACGATTGATAGTGGTACAACATCGCCTGGAAGACCATTCCACACATTGATTATTTTCTGGCTGAATGAGTTTTTCCTTAGTGTCTTCCGGCATTTAAGTGAGTGACCAAGGGTGCAACTGAACTTTGTTCTGCTGAAGAAGTGTTGTTCTTGAAGATTGTCAAACTGGTGCAATATTCTGAACACTTGATTTATATTAGATGTCTTCGTTTTTTTCACTACGTTAAAAACAAACTTATGTTCTTAACTCGAGATTTGTAACTAAAGTTTGTTAAATACCTAGGGGCAAAACCACAAATGGTAATTTTTGTTGTAATCCTTTGAGATGTGACACACTTTGATATATCCGAACTTTGTGGAAGAAAGTCGACATGGTATTATACGAATCGTGATATTTCTTCAAAACGCTTGCGTGTTTAACGACAGGTAGGTGATTCTTCACTCAGTTTTAATTAAAGGATAAAAAGGAATTGATATAAATTTTGTTTGGTTTGAGAAATCTACACTTTATGAACATTTGTATTTTTCTTTGTATAAATGCAACAACAACAAAACATAACTCAAGCCCATCTCCCAATGGCGCATTTAGGAATTATCGCGCCTTTTTACATTTATATCTGAAACTTTAAATAGAAAAACGTATTCACTTGTAACTCACTTGATTAGGCTGTTGTTCCTATCCGTGGTTTCCTTTGGTTGGGGTTGTCATCATATTTATTTGGGGTTTCTTGCCACCACTTCTCAAGTCCAGATTTGAAACGATTGATAGTGGTACAACATCGCCTGGAAGACCATTCCACACATTGATTATTCTCTTGCTGAATGAGTTTTTCCTTAGTGTCTTCCGGCATTTAAGTGAGTGACCAAAGGTGCAACTGAACTTTGTTGTGCTGAAGAAGTGTTGTTCTTGAAGATTGTCAAACTGGTGCAATATTCTGAACACTTGATTTATATTAGATGTCTTCGTTTTTTTCACTACGTTAAAAACAAACTTATGTTCTTAACTCGAGATTTGTAACTAAAGTTTGTTAAATACCTAGGGGCAAAACCACAAATGGTAATTTTTGTTGTAATCCTTTGAGATGTGACACACTTTGATATATCCGAACTTTGTGGAAGAAAGTCGACATGGTATTATACGAATCGTGATATTTCTTCAAAACGCTTGCGTGTTTAACGACAGGTAGGTGATTCTTCACTCAGTTTTAATTAAAGGATAAAAAGGAATTGATATAAATTTTGTTTGGTTTGAGAAATCTACACTTTATGAACATTTGTATTTTTCTTTGTATAAATGCAACAACAACAAAACATAACTCAAGCCCATCTCCCAATGGCGCATTTAGGAATTATCGCGCCTTTTTACATTTATATCTGAAACTTTAAATAGAAAAACGTATTCACTTGTAACTCACTTGATTAGGCTGTTGTTCCTATCCGTGGTTTCCTTTGGTTGGGGTTGTCATCATATTTATTTGGGGTTTCTTGCCACCACTTCTCAAGTCCAGATTTGAAACGATTGATAGTGGTACAACATCGCCTGGAAGACCATTCCACACATTGATTATTCTCTTGCTGAATGAGTTTTTCCTTAGTGTCTTCCGGCATTTAAGTGAGTGACCAAAGGTGCAACTGAACTTTGTTGTGCTGAAGAAGTGTTGTTCTTGAAGATTGTCAAACTGGTGCAATATTCTGAACACTTGATTTATATTAGATGTCTTCGTTTTTTTCACTACGTTAAAAACAAACTTATGTTCTTAACTCGAGATTTGTAACTAAAGTTTGTTAAATACCTAGGGGCAAAACCACAAATGGTAATTTTTGTTGTAATCCTTTGAGATGTGACACACTTTGATATATCCGAACTTTGTGGAAGAAAGTCGACATGGTATTATACGAATCGTGATATTTCTTCAAAACGCTTGCGTGTTTAACGACAGGTAGGTGATTCTTCACTCAGTTTTAATTAAAGGATAAAAAGGAATTGATATAAATTTTGTTTGGTTTTTCATACTAAAATTCTATATCTCCGAAAGCGAAACTATTATCAATTTCCTGTAATATCATGATAGTTACGTGTAATTGTAAAAGATAAGCATTATAATAATAATAATAATAGTGGGTTCTTGTATAGCGATCATGTCAGTCAGATTTGACCCTCCCGGCGCTCCCGATTATTACTCTCTCTTAATTTCCTGGACTTATTTTAAAGTCCAAAGAATTTATTCCAAAACTCAAGTCCCCTTGGATTTAAAATAAGTCCTAGAAATTAAGAGAGATGGCTTAATCTACAAAACTCGAGTTTATATCATATTTTCGTTTTATTTCCAAAACAGTGCATCGCAAATGAGACAAAACGACTTTAGTTAATAGCTAGATGACCATGTTGACGTCAATGAATTAAAACTCTCATATTCAGTATATAAATGGAGCCTATTCAGATGGTATATTTCGTTATTCAACTCTTTTGTACAGTAAATATTGTTCGAGCTGTGAAACAAAGCCCCTGTGAGGATGGCTACAATCTCAACTACACCTTACCGATGTTTGAAGTATGTTCTGAGAGAGAACACCCCGAGATGGGTATGTTACAGACCATACCCAAACTCATCCCGACCTTGTCACCTGCTGCGTGTTCTCAAAGAAACGAGAAGAATGCGATACCACCGGGGAAACGAGTCTGTAGATTTTCAGGTATGTATTCACAGTAAATAGTGTAATAACCAAGAATTTAGTAAAGAAAAAAAAACCACATTATTATGGAGAAGAGTAAAATTCTATAGATGCAAATGACAATTAATTTGCGCTGGAGTTAGACAAGAAACGAAGTATTCAACGGAAAGTAATGTGCATGATAAAGAGAATAGTAGGGAGTGATAAAGAGAGAGAGAGAGAGAGAGAGAGAGAGAGAGAGAACTAGATTAAAGGAGAGAGAGAGTGAGAGAGAGAGAGAGAGAGAGAGAGAGAGAAGAGAGAATATTGTGTGTGTTTGAGAGTGGTCTCTCATTTCATGTAAATTAGCTCAATAGCTGAATATTGTTTTTCTTTAATTGTTAATCTATTTTTTGAATTTCAAATTTTTGACCCCAAATAGCCTTTGTTCACGCCCTTATGAAAAGATTGAAATTTAGCAATTTCCTATTGCAAATTATCAAAGGTAATTTTAATCAATCATTAATTCAGCCTGAGCCCTCTCTATGTTTTCATATAACGTTTAAGTTCGTCTCACATGACATACTTCTGTATAATGCTTTGATCAAAAGCTTCCCTGACGAAGCCACTTTTAAAGGTAAAGACCAGTATTGGAAACGCCCCAATTTCAAAAAATGAAATGGAAGCTCTTATTACCAATCATGTGAAAGAATATGTTTTGACTAATACATGATGATACAAATTTTGCCGGTAAACCGCCTACTAATTGATATATTTGGTAAATTAGTTTATCTATTGGTGTGTGCGAGATAAACGCACGTGTGCGTAGTCCCATATACATCTTTATGTGTACAGTCCTTGTAACTTTACAAAGACTGGGCCAAATTTCTTATCATTTTGATGATTCCAGAACCTTGCAGTACACACCAATACTTATATGCTAGATGATCAACCTTTTCTGATCGATTCCACAACGTTTCTTTCACAATGCAATCGCTTGACCACAACTGGTCTTTATCTTTAACTCAAACCTATTACGAAAACCAGTGGATACAAAATAATTAAATGAAATACCTTTACAACTTATAGTACTATACTTAATGGTATTAAAAGTTAATAAGGCGTGAGGAAAATAATTCGTTCCACTCACTGGGTTTCATTGGACTTCACGGTAGCCTTCCGGAAAACCCGGGCCAATATTCGATTTTCACGATTGATCTCCTGCTAATTAACAATATTGCGTTTGATCCCAATGATCTCAGGGTTAATCTAGAAGTAAAGGTGACAAAACCTTTTTTTTAATTGAAATAAGTATGCCCTTTTTTACATCTCATCCTTTCTCTTATTTTGTTTCCATAGAATGCTCTGTTTTCCTATTGTTTAAAGGGATCAGGTATCTTTGCCTCAGATTTTAAATAAAGTCATGGATTTAGCTCATGCTAGAAGCATAATTATATACCTTTAAGTCAGTCAGGAATCCCATGACTTTTACAAGCCGATTGCATGGTTGATTATCAAGATATTTATGTTTGGAATTCGAAATTCGAAATTTCAAAAATCGTTTTCCAAACGGTTTTTTATAACACTACAGTCTATTGCAGAAAATGAGTATAGTAAAACCGGTCACTCAAAGATTTTTACTTTTTTGAAGCGCAATTTTTGTAGGGCTTCAATAAGGGAGTTTACAGATAGCACATGGTACAAATGACCCCAAATATCCACAGATCTTTTACACATGGAGAAGTTCCACTTTGAGCATCTTAGAATAATAACTGCCAAAGTCCTAGATGTGCTTCATGAATACCTTTTGTTTGACCTCTTGAAAAGAATACTTCCACCTGCGTATCATAGAATGTACCGTTGGTGCATTAATGAATAATGTTACATAACTTTCATGAGCGCATATCCAGTATTCATCTCTGTGGGTTTTACCATTTTGGTACAAATGACATTTATCTGCCCATGCGCAGATTGTATCTGTAAACTCCCTTATCTTACACCATATCACAGACACTGACAGCACGTAGGGCCATGCATCTCAGATGTGTAAAACTGGAAACATTGTTAAACAATACCGTTAAATGCATTTACATAAGGCGCAGTTTCTTTACAGGTACTCTACTGCGATCAAACTCATCAAACCTTATTATCACCGAGCTATTATAATTGTTCAGGCTTTCATTTAGGAATATTTTCCATTTAGGATTCAAATTTCCCCATTCTAGATCAAGACTGGTAAATGGCAAATGTAGATTGATGTTTTCTTTAAATATCAATGGACGCGTCAGTTAAATATAAGATTAAGAGTGGGATTCGAACTGAATGTGATCTACAATCCCCTGACTGTACAATCCACCAGCCCATGTCACTGACCTTTAATCAACTCAATAAAGGAGGAGAATTTTGATACTTTTGACTATCATAATTTTCTTTGAAATTCTTTTGTTTTTGTGTATTTTTTTTAATATAAATACTCTGGGTATATTCCAGTCCTGTTTGTCCTTTGGCAAGATATTAGTCCATATTTGTCCACTCTCCACCAAAGTGTAGTAAATGGGTACTTGGTATGAATTTATTCTTTGGAAGCTTTCAGCGCGTAGGGCAGCTGGACTAAAGCCAGGGTAATAATACTACCTTGCAGGCGCCTTGAGCATAATATCTCAGGATGGATAGGTGTGTGATATAAATTTATTATTATTATTATTGTTTTGTTGTTGATTATATTTTCAAAATCGTTATTATCATTATTTTTTATCATTATTATTATCATTATTGGTAGTATTAGTATTATTATTGTTTATTAACATTAGTATTAAAATTATTAATATTTTTAGCATTTTTATTATTATGTGTACATTTTAACTAACCAGAGCCTTTCTGGGTTTGATGTACATTCTCAACTATTTCTGTATTTTTTCTAAATTTCTATTTTTCCATCTCGACTACTGTAGACTGTTTAAACAAGCCATGTAAAAACGGTTGGTGTGAGGACACGATGACGGGTTTCGTCTGTCAATGTATCGCTGGATTCACCGGGCAGAGATGTGAAACACGTAAGTGGTTCTCGTTGTTATGTTACTCTGAGAGCGTCCGTTGCTAGGGCTTAAACCGGCATGTCATTATATCTATCAGAAAGTTAATTGAAAGTGGGTATACACTTTCTCTACCGTTTTGGTGTATTCACTGTTTATAAAGGCCTTGGTCATTGCACTTGTTGTTTCATAATCATTAGTATCAGTTAGCATTTAAGGTACTGATCAACTTGATGGCGGTAAACCTCGGCAGTTTACCGCGGAATATATGAACAAGCATCTAGTCATACGTTTTACATTCGTTTTAAATTATTCATGCTATATTGAGATTATTCGTCAGCATTATATCAATTTCCAGGTATTATTGAAATTTCCGTTGTTCATAAGAATTCTCATGATAATTAAGAGCTATTCTCATTCCTATTTTTGCTAAACTATTCATGACCATGGAAGGGTATCCATGTATATACTTAATATTTGTTAGTGTAAAGGGACGCGTCAAGTTTCCCACTAGCATCCCGGCATATATCAGAGAAGGACTTGTAAATACCTCTATGATCATGTGTCATAATTATAGAGGTGTGGTGGTATAGTGGTTCGTTCACTTGATTCTCAATCCAAAGTTCGAAGGTTCCAATCCAAGCCCGGCACTAACACCCTTTGGCAAGGCATTAATCCACATTTTGCCACCCTCCACCCAGGTGTAAATGGGTACCTGGTAATTTTAGAGGTAATGGTATTTGCAGGGCCGTCAAGAACAACAGCACTGATGGGATAAACTTAACTATTGTATTACGTTATGCCAGGGAGATGTGAGTCTCTCGTCCTAAGCTGTATAGCAGGTTTTAAACATGAAAAACACTTCATACTTTTCTTCTGTCTTGAGTTATTTCCTTTATCTTTTAGCATGTATCAGACTATACTATACCTTTCGGGAAAGACAAATGAATTGTTCTGGTAGCTAAAACTGGATCATTTTAATAGATGACGGAGAGTATATGAGTTGACAGAATGTCTGAATGGATTATTATCAATTTATTTTAATGTTTGTTAGGTTTGACTGATACGACCAAAATGCCTGGCCAGACAACGTCATCAGCAGGTAATTTTTTTTTAATAATTATTTGTTTAGCTAAATAAGAATGTTTGTAATGATTAAATAATTTATTATTTCATCCATCCATACATTCATGAATGAATTCATTTATTCATTTTTTTTTCTTCTTCGTTTTCAGTCATATAGAAAGAAACAAACCTCGTTCACTTCATTCACTCATTCATACCTTGTTTTATTTTCATTATATATTGATAAGCGAGGACTTTTGAAAGAAATAGACCACTGAGAATTAAAATTAATATACAGGGTTGACTTTTCCTTAATCTGTTGACGAAGAATGGTACTCAAGTTAATGACATTCATTAAAGAGCATGTTGAATAAATCTAGCTGATGGGTGAATGATTCATACTCGGTTAATTCATTTCATTCATTCATTCATTTACATGTGTATTACCATATTGTTCAAGATATATCGGTTTAGAGAAATGAGTGTGTGGGGTATTGTTGTGTATTAATATTGTAAAGGCGTGTTCACTGATCACACAACATAACTTTTATTTTTATTTTAGCTACGAGGAAGCAAGGTTGCACTGACAAAAAATACATGAAAATAAGAGTTATGTTGTGTGATCAGTGAACACGCCTTTACAATATCAATTCACAACAATACCCCCACACACTCATTTCTCTAAAGTGGTGACCCCGACGTGATGGAAAATAACTGTGAACATGAATGTACGATAAAAGTAGGGCGAATGTAAGAGCCGCTACATCGGCATGGCTACATTCCTTAAAGCGGGACTGCCTACTCTTGTAGCTACTTGCGCCCTCTATATATCCAACAATGCCTAAGCGGTATACCTGTTGATCCCCATGGTTCGTTTTTTATGTTAATTGAGAGCTGATCTCATGAGATAACCACCTGTCAGTGACCACGCAGGGAGGTCTAATCCCTCTTGGCTATACTAGTGCAGATAGGCTTAAAATAGAGCCGACAAATAGCATAGCTTGCATTGTCAAGGTTGGGTCTGTTCCATACACCACAATTACGACATAAAATCACTGAATTACCAATCAGTATTTTTACTTCGCACCAACGTTCGGACATTTCTGTTGTAAGCAAATATATACATGAGATGAATATGTAATTAAAAGATACTATGGACATTAAAAACACATTCATATTGTACAATATTCAACATATATTTATCAATAATCATGATTAAATGTTATTAACCCATATTCTGCAAGAAGATCTTTACAAAGTATTTGTCTAATCAATTCATTAGACAGAGCATTCCAGTGCTCTGATCATGAGTTAAAGTCTCTCCTTCCCGTCCAAAGGGAAACACGATACACCCTCAGGAAAGATAATGCATAGATTCTACCTAAATGCAGAACAAATAAGTATAAATATAATAGATTTATTTATACTGGGAATCTCGCGCAACAGGCCTATCTTTTCTAAAATTCACTTTTTCCCCTCTTAGTTAAATCAAGCAATTTAAAATATTTGTCTTATTCTCAAACTTAAATATACTCTGTTAACTTACTTTATTACGAACGTATTTCGTTACTCCCTGGTATGATTTATTTGCTCTATTATATATTGTTATACTGTATAGTTTATATACTTCATTTAAACTTATGGATATTTGAGTGGAAAAATTAATCAAATCAAATCAAATCAAAATAATACTTTCATTTCCTGGTGTCTATGTAAATATCAGTAGTAGCTATATAGAAGCGAAATAGTGGTTTCTATATTCCCTGTTGTGAATTGCACACCGATTTGCTACCTGTCACATTAGGTTTTGTTTCATCCATCTTACAATATTTGTTGTTATCATGCTAATAGGACTATCATAAAGTGAAATTCAAATTCTTCCTCTTTTTCCTCATCCGGGAGGGGGGGTACTTAGATTTGGTTTAGACGGGGGTGTGCCACTGAAGTCACGAAACCCCTACCCATTTTTAAGGGGTCATTTTGGGAGATTTTTCTCGAAGTAAAGCCCATTTTTCGCAATTTTTCTTTAAAAATGTTGAAAAACGGACCCATGTTTAGGGATATTTTTGTTAAAATGGGACCCATGTTTAGGGATTTTTTGAGAAAAAATGACCCATTAGAGCGACACACCCCGTATGTCTTAATATGTGAGTACCCCATCCCCCGGGTCCTTATCACATTTTGAAATAATTCCTGCAATTTTCACTAACCTTGAGTGCTATTCGTTTGCCATTTTAAGCTAACAGATTTATTTGATATTGTGTAATAGATTGATGTAGCTAAAACTTGTTATTTATCTATTATCTATCAAACTCTACACTTTCATTGTGTAAATTATTTCTAGCATTGATATTATCTGTTTGTTTGTTGTTTTTGAAATCCAACGTTTGGTTGCAAGAAAGAAATAATAATAATTCATTTTAAACAAAACTACACAATAGTTTGATAATTGAGTTTCAATGAAAAAGAACCTCTTTGGAAGAGATATGTGATATGCGCTACAAGAGCCGAATATTATTATTATTATTATTAAATCATATACAAAAAACGTCAATTTGATCTTTCAGTGGATGCCACCCCGCCAGAAGTCCACTCCTGTCCCCTTGACCA
Organism: Strongylocentrotus droebachiensis; assembly: GCA_035222895.1. Lineage (NCBI taxonomy): Eukaryota > Metazoa > Echinodermata > Echinoidea > Camarodonta > Strongylocentrotidae > Strongylocentrotus > Strongylocentrotus droebachiensis. Next base: position 16,147 of record JAVYIG010006116.1, read on the forward strand.
AACATTCACAGCTCCTGTTGGCACTACTACCAATTCCTTCACATGGAAACCACCAACAGCTACGGATGCAGCTGGGATTCAATCCATTGTCTCTGACCATCAGCCTGGAGTTGTAGTCTCTGTTGACAATCCCACCACAGTAACATACACTGTGACTGATAATAATGGACTGACTAACACAGACTGTTCTTTTACTCTCAGCGTCGGACAAGAAGGTAGGTATCGAATGTTTTTTTTGGAAGTGAAAAAAAAATCATGAATTTGTTTTAGAAGATTTCAAAATTAAGAATTTAATTCAAAAATTAACTTTTATTTTTGTATTGATGTTATGGTCAAAAGCAGAATATTCAGACTGATATAAATATATATCAGTCTGAATATTCTGCTTTTGAATTCATTTTAAATACTTTTCTTGCATGATATTGGTATTTCAGCGGATACGACCATTCCAGTTGTCAGTGCATGTCCCTCAGACCAAACATTCACAGCTCCTGTTGGCACTTCTACCAATTCCTTCACATGGACACCACCAGCAGCTACTGATGCAGCTGGGATTCAATCCATTGTCTCTGACCATCAGCCTGGAGTTGTAGTCTCTGTTGACAATCCCACCACAGTAACATACACTGTGACTGATAATAATGGACTGACTAACACAGACTGTTCTTTTACTCTCAGCGTCGGACAAGAAGGTAGGTATCGAATGTTTTTTTTGGAAGTGAAAAAAAAAAAAAGGAATTTGTTTTAGAAGATTTCAAAATTAAGAATTTAATTCAAAAATTAACTTTTATTTTTTTATTGATGTTATGGTCAAAAGCAGAATATTCAGACTGATATAAATATATATCAGTCTGAATATTCTGCTTTTGAATTCATTTTAAATACTTTTCTTGCATGATATTGGTATTTCAGCGGATACGACCATTCCAGTTGTCAGTGCATGTCCCTCAGACCAAACATTCACAGCTCCTGTTGGCACTTCTACCAATTCCTTCACATGGACACCACCAGCAGCTACTGATGCAGCTGGGATTCAATCCATTGTCTCTGACCATCAGCCTGGAGTTGTAGTATCTGTTGACAATCCCATCACAGTTACATACAATGTGACTGATAATAATGGACTGACTAACACAGACTGTTCTTTTACCCTCAGCGTCGGACAAGAAGGTAGGTATTGACTGTTTTCTTGGAAATATAAAAACAAAACATGAATTTGTTCAAGAAGATTTCAAAAATTGAGAATTTGATTCAGAATGGGACTTTTTATTCTTATTGATGTTAAGGTATAGAGCAGAATCTTCCCATCGATATATATAAATAAGTGAATTATTATAAATGTTAGTCTTGCATGATCTTGGTATTTCAGCGGATACGACCATTCCAGTTGTCAGTGCATGTCCCGCAGACCAACCAATCACTGTTCCTGTTGGCACTACTACCAATTCCTTCACATGGACACCACCAACAGCTACTGATGCAGCTGGGATTCAATCCATTGTACCTAACCATCAGCTTGGAGTTGTAGTCTCTGTTGACAATCCCATCACAGTTACATACACTGTGACTGATAATAATGGACTGACAAACACAGACTGTTCTTTTACTCTAAGCGTCCTACAAGAAGGTATTGGACATATTTTACTTCATTTCATATAATGAACTATTTTTAAGGTATATCATTTTTAATTTGTTGTACTCATGCGATTGCTCTAATATTTAAGATTACTAGGTTTTAACTTATTTGTGGCTCATTATTTTATTGACCAATTTACACACTCTAGAAAATGAGTGCCTTTTACCTTCACCTTTAACAAAACTGTACCTTTTGAAATTAAATCCCTCCATAAATATGAACAAATTGCCTTGCGTATCATGAAAGGAGATGGGAAGTCATAAAACGAAAATGTACTTGTAGTTTTCATCAAGTAAGGAATTGAGAGCTTTAGAGCGCTACTAATCACGAAGTTATTTTTTTTCATTATATCCACACCTTTTCTCTTTTGTCGGAATGAAGATAATCAAAGTTGTAGACACTGTGTGGTCACAACATGCCTGTGGATCAAATTTTAATGTTTCCTTGCATTATCTTGGTATTTCAGCGGATACAGATCCTCCAGTTGTCAGTGCATGTCCCTCAGACCAGACAATCACTGTTCCTGTTGGCACTACTACCAAGTCCCTTACATGGACACCACCAACAGCTACTGATGCAGCTGGGATTCAATCCATTGTCTCTAACCATCAGCTTGGAGTTGTAGTCTCTGTTAACCAACATATCACAGTTACATACACCGTGACAGATAATAATGGACTGACCAACATAGGTTGTTCTTTTACCCTTACCGTCCTATCAGCTGGTAAGTCAATACTAAATGTTTTCATATTGTGCAATATTAAACATTTATTCGTCAAAATATTCATATTACACAATATTCGACATATATTTATCAATATTGCTGCGGAGAACCCTGTCACCATGCACCAAGGATGTGAAGTCAAGAGCGTACACAGCCCTGGTTCGACCGCAGCTAGAGTATGGCGCTGAAGCCTGGAACCCCCACACTTCTGGTGCTGCCGAAGGTCTGGAAAGAGTACAGAAAACAGCTGCTCGTTTTGTCTTCCGCGACTACCAAAGATCCACGTCAGCTACAGGGCTTGTTTCCCAGCTGGGATGGGATAAACTGCACACACGTCGTCTTCTAGCACAAAGCACCATGCTTTTTAAAATACACCACCAGCTAGTCAACATTTGTCTTCCTCACCTCATAACTAAAGCTACATACATCAGCAGAAGAGACCACACACTCAAGCTCTCTGTTCCTGTGGCAACAATAGACTCCTACAAGTACTCATTTTACCCCCGCACCATTCGCATCTGGAATCAACTACCAGCCACTGCAGTTTTTTTTTTCTTTTTTTTCTCATGTTTATTCGCCTGTACTTGTACTTGGAACTGGTGGGGGGAAAAAACGTACAAAATATAACCACCAGCTCCATATTCCACTCTTAAGTTGACCTCATACAATCTTATTACAATGTAGGCAATTTTTTTTTTAAACATTACCAAACAAAAAAAAAAATAGACAAGACAAGACAAAATAGGTACAATTTACATCGAAAGTGAAAAAATGCAGACAGAAGATGGTTCAGCATGTACCCAACATATATTACATGTATGTAGAAATACCCTATATAAAATAAAAATAAATAAAAAAAAGAGCGTTTAATACCAGAATATAAAGCATACACATCATTTAAATATTCAAAAGGTCCCATTTCTTGTTCCAAGAGTCAAGTCTATCCCGACCAAGGGCAATTTCTTTTTCGATAGCACAACTTAGTTTTAATTTACAAATAAATTGATACATGGTAGGCAATATCTTATTATATCGACAGCAATACAGATAATACTTGGCATGAATAATTACAAAATTAAATTTGTCAAAAGCAGGATCCGTGATACCAAAAAAAACATCTCTGTTGGTAATAATAAAACTATTGTGCAGTTCTTTGTGCAGTATTTCCTGCACTTCTAACCAAAAAGAATGAGCAATTCTACAGTCCCAAAAAAAATGTTGCAATGTCTCATCATCAATTTTACACAAGGAACAAAGTTTTGAATCAATAAATTTAATATCAAAAAGAAATTTATTCAGAGGGAGATATCGATGGAGAAATTGAAATTGAAAATATCTTAATTTAGTGGACAAAGTTGCCTTAAAAGAAAGACGGTAAATAGTAGTCCAATCCAGGTTTGCCTCATTCATGTGGATGGCCCATTTCCTTTCTGAATTTGGAGTAATGAAAATACGATTAACACAAAGTTTTTGAATGAATCTGCAAACTTTACTAGCTTTACACATATCACCAATTAATTCATTCTGCCAACTGTTGTGGTTCGCTCTATCCACAGCGATTTTAGATTTTTTCCAAATAGAGGGAATTGCATGGACTAAAGAAAAATAATCCATAAAATTACATTTCACCCTAGGGTAGTTTACAGTGAACTGATTAAAAGTGAGTGTGTTACCATTATCATGAAGTAAATCCTTATAGTATTTAATACCATTGTTATACCAATTGTGGTTATATTGGGTATTGTTGTTTATTCTGATAGAGGAGTTATTCCAAATAACCTGGTCATGAAAGTTATTGATAATTGTTCTATAAGCAATTGAACACCATGAGCTGACAGTATTCCTAACAAACATATTATTGATTTTGCCAATACCTTTCTCAGACGGGTTCATATTACAATACCATAGGAGGTTGCCACCAAGGGGCCTCAAATTGTAATCAAAGAAGATTTTCCATTTGCCAGTATTTTTAGAGTCAATAAGGCGCTTCACCCAAGCAATTTTAAGGCCTTTAATAAGAGAAGGAATATGGCACATACGAAGACCACCCTCCGAATAATCACCAATGACAGTGAGTCTCTTAACTTTCTCCGGCTTCCCAGACCAAATGAATTTATAAACCACGGCATCGAGCTCTTTAATGAATTGAGCAGGGGGGTCAGGGAGGACTGAAAGAAGAAAGATAAGTTGGGAAAGGCCAAGAGATTTAATTATTGCAATTTTACCCAGTGGAGTTAGATCTCTACAAGACCAAATTCTCAAAATATTCTTTAACTTCTGAAACTTTGGGATAAAATTCAAATCAAAAAGATTACTGAGGTCCGCATTGAAAAAAACGCCCAGGTAGCGCACCGGTCCATTAAAAAACTTCATTTTAAGGGCACTGATATCAGGAGGATCATCTTTGAGGCACCCTAGTGGCATAATATCAGATTTGTCCAGATTAATTTTCAGTCCGGAATAGATTTTAAACTTTTCTAGAACAACAATAGCATGGTGGACAGAGGCAACATCCTTAAGGTACAAAGTTGTATCATCAGCATAGGAGTTGATAGTTACAGTAGATCCCAAAATCTCAATACCCTTTATATTAATATCATTTCTGATGGCAATACTTAAGACCTCCCCACAGATTATATAAAGATATGGGCTAAGGGGACAGCCCTGGCGAACACCGCAGAACAGATTAAAAAAGGGAGATGCATTACCATTATTAATTACACATGATGAAATATCATTGTAAAATATATTCACCCAGTTAATAACATCTTTGCCAAAGTTAAAAAAATTCATTGTTTTAAAGATGAAAGGCCACTCTAATTTATCAAAAGCTTTCTCGAAATCGATCATAAACATAATACCAGGCATGTTGTTACGAGATAAATGATCAACCATATCCAGTGCAAGGCGAATATTCTCACCTATGTACCGACCTTTAAGAAAACCAGTTTGGTCACCACTAATGATATTATGTAAAACATTTCTGATTCTAAAAGCAATGCATTTAGAAACCATTTTATAGTCGGTATTGAGGAGCGAAATAGGTCGCCAGTTTTTCAAAGAAGTTGGATTCTTATCCTTTTTGGGAATCAAATTAATAATACCTCTCCGTTGGTCAGGAGAAAGTTTTCCATGCTGAAAAGCATAATTAAAAGAATCAACAACAGTTTGGCCAATATCCTTATAGAAAAATTTATACCATTCGGGTGGAATTCCATCAGTGCCAGGTGTTTTATTGTTTGGCATGGATTTCAAAACAGCCAAACATTCCTGCAAAGTGATAAAACCCTCACAACTATCTTTTTGAACATCATCAAGTTTAGGGCACTTTGTGTGAGGAGGAAGCATATCTTCTGTAATATTACAATCAATCGGGTTGCATGAACTGTACAGATTCTCATAAAAAGACATTTCTTCAAAAAGTATATCTTTGGCATCAGTTAACACTTTTCCATCTTCTGTCACTAGTTTAGTGATTACCTTTTGTCGTTGGTTCCTTTTCTCCAAGTTAATAAAATAACGAGAATTTTTCTCTCCAAATTCGACACATTTAGCACGTGATCTTATTATACAACCTTTTGTTTTATAACTATACAAAGACTCCATATTCGTTTTACATTCATGAATGTCTTTTGCAATATTATCACAAGGGTTATTAGAAAACTCTTGCTCAAGTTTATTGAGCTTCTTTGCTAAATCAGACTCATATTTCTTGCGGCGCTTTGAAATTTTAGCCGAAAATTCAATGGTAACCGAACGAACCTGACATTTCATAAAGTCCCATAGTATACTAGGATTCATATTAGCATCATTCTGTTTTGTTTCAAGAATACACTTCTTAATTTTGTCGACATACTCAGGCTCATGGAGTAAAGATGAATTAAATTTCCAAAAACCTCGGCCTCTTGCCTCATTGATTGGAACTAAATAAAACTTGATAAGAGAATGATCTGATTTAAAACCTGAAGAAATTTCAGATTTATTAATTTGGGCATATAAATTGAAAGAAACTAAGAAAAAGTCAAGACGGCTCTGAATTGGTGGATTAAAAGATCGCCAAGTAAAGTGTAATACATTTGGGTGTTGCTCTCTCCAAATATCAATCAAATCAAGGGATTCCATCATATTTTTAACCTGACGCTGTGTATTAACTTTAGTGTACCTGCTACCACCTTTTTTATCTTTTAAAACATCAAGAATAATATTAAAGTCCCCACCCATCACAACAGATTCACAAACAAATTCTTGCAGATTTTTTTCTACCTCTTCAAAAAAAATAGGATTATCATTGTTATAACCATAAATATTAACAAGGGTGAAGTTTTGACCTTTAAGCAAAATATCGAGAATCAGAATTCTGCCATCATTGTCATGAAATTCTTTAACAACATGAAGGTTACAATTATTGGTTAAAATACAAACACCTCTACTGTTAGAGGTACCATGAGAAAAATAAATATCATCACCCCAATCATCCCTCCAATTATTAACATAATTTACTGTACTATGGGTTTCTTGTAAAAAAAAAATTGAACCAGGATGATTTTTGAGCCAGAGGAAAACCTGCTTGCGTTTAAGAGAATTGCCCAAACCTCTCACATTCATTGAATAAATACCAACATTATGATGATCATTCATTGAAAATGTTTGTTAACTACAGCTTTCAAACAGCTGATCTCAATACAATAGGCTTCGGTAATCATGGGGGGGGGGGGTAAACACTGGTTGAATATGAAGGTACGTGTGCACCTGATGTGCCTGAAAAATGTACATGTACTACATGTACGCTAAATATAATTAGATGCAAGGCAGTTGAAATTGAAAAACACAAAATGTGATCGGGAGAAGATTGGCGATGACTGACAAACTTAATGAATGTAAAAGGGGATTTAAACAAAACATTGTACGTGATGCCGGGAAACATCATATATACATGTAGCAAAAAGGTATTATTAGCATTGCCAACAACATACATGTACATGGCATCAGAAATATTCGCTTTGGGTATACATGTAAGTAGCTGAACGGAAATACATGTAGCATAAAAAAACAGAAAACAAAAACAAAAGATTAAATAACATCGTAAGCACCTGTGGCCTAGCATGATGGTACAACCGGGGGCCAAGAAACACAGGTGTTGGACCCTAGAAAAATGCGGGTCAATATGAAAAACAAAATGACCGTGTGACTAAACACGGTAGAGTCAATCTGTGGTGATGAAAACAACACAAAGTTCGGTTCAACATCACAGCAAAAACATGTCTCCGAAGGGCTAAAAACCCCAATCGCTTCCATACAGTCAATAGGTTTTTCTTCTTCTTCTGAGCACGGCCAAAGGTTAATGAAACCATTCCTTTCACAGCCACTGCAGTTACTGCCCCAACAGTTGCTGCTTTCCAGATGATCGCCCTCCCTGTCATCAGAGGGTTGGAACCTCCTGTATAGGTTCCAGAATGCTGTAAACCATATATAGCAGCATGATTTTTTACTTGCACGTCACTGTTTTACTGTATAAAGAAATTGTACACCCTTTTGTAGTCTGCACCTTCACCTGCTGTCACAACACATCCCATCCCAGTATAGCTTGGAAAAGCTGCTTCAGGGATTACCTCATCAAGTATTATCCTAATTACAGGTCATTAATCTATATTCTGCAAGAAGATCTTTAAATTTACAAATATTTGTTTACAAATTTCATTAGACAGAGTATTCCAATGCTCTAATCATAAGTTAAACTCTTTCCTTCCCGCAGAACTAACAAGGTTCTTCATTCCCTGGTGTCTATTTAGATATCATTATATAGTTCTCTTTAGAAATCTAGCCATCTGATTGTTCGAAATTGGAGTCGTGATTTCAGCCATTCCCGTAAAGGAACGAACAATGCCAGTAACGGTCAATAGTTCATAAGTGAGACTTCCTCAAGATTCCGGGTACCGGGAAAAAAGTGATGAAATCCCCATTTGTTTACGTTTTGAAATATTCTATGTGCGAGCGCGGACACAATACCGTGCCTTTTGTCTGCGATTCCCAAAAGATTGTAACATTCAGTCATCTTTCCAGCCAAGATTAACGGACACTGTCTCAGAATTTCCGTGTTATTTTAACCAATCTTTACTCAAGAAAAGGATAAGGTAAGAATTCTTGGTAGATTTTTTGTGTCAATTGGGTAAATAAAAGACATATCGACTGCTTAATATTCGAAGCCTGGCTGTTGGCTCTCGGGGACTGTCCCTTCTTGGGTTCGATATATTCAATTCATTTTTTTTTTCTTTCAATGCAATTTTTTATTTTTCAATTCAATTTCAATTTATTCAACCATAAAAATACATATACAATAATTCATAAAAATATAAAAACATGGTGTTAGGAGCCCAGAAGTTTGAAAACAAACTTGTGGTTGGGGCACCAACCATGACACATATATCGAGAAATTAACAAAAACAACATTAATGGGAAAACAAATATATACAAGAAAAAGAGTGTAAAGACCTATATGAGCATAAGACATTTACAGCAAAGCACCAGCAATGAACGCACACCGGAAACGGCGTCCAGCGACACTGCGTCCCTATATACGCGCCCCTTGCTGGTGCTTTGCAGTATTACAAAACATTAAAAAAAAAAATTGTAAAAAGAACAGTCAAGGGAAAATAAAACTTCATGAATTATTTCATATCCAGTGAGGATAAAGAGTATGAATTCGCATTTCACTTTTATATGATAGTCCTATAAGCATTATAATTGTAAGATTGAAACAAACTATATCTATAGTAGTACTTTTTAAAGCGAAATGGTTTCTATTCCCTGTTGTGATTCGAATTGCCCAATGTATTTTTTACTCGGCTGTAACATGAGGTTTGTGTCATCAATCTTACAATTATCATGCCTATAGGACTATCATAAAGTGAAATGCGAATTCATACTCTTTATCCTCACTGTATTTTGAAATAATTCATGAAGTTTTATTTTCCCTTGACTGAGACTTGAGTGCCATTATTTGTATGCCAGATCCGAAATCATTCATAGGCACCGATTTGTTAATCTCTTAAGTTGGTTTCTATAAGATTTACCTGACATATCGTCTACTGAGGGCCGTGAGGGTGTTGGGTCTATGTAATGTATATGAGTTAACGCCCTTCTGTCTCTCAACAGACGATACAGGCCATCATCACTTATAAATTGATTCCGAATTTATGTTATGTTTGTGACCTTTTTTTTAATAAACCCATTTTTATTATTCCCTTTTAATATTCATTTCAATATAAACAGCTCAATTTATAATAGACATACCTAACTCACCTACTTCCCTTGATAAATACAATCATATGCAATATTGTACTCATAAGCTGACGGATTTATTTGATATTGTGTAATAGTTTCATGTAGTTGAATGACTGATATTCATTTATTTATGTATAAACTCTACACGTTCATTGTTTCAATTATTTCTAGGATTGATAATATATGTTTGTTTATTTTTATTTGTATTTAAAATCTAACATTTTGGTTGCAATACAAAAAAATATTAATTGATTTCATACAAACTTATATAATCATTTGATAATTGAGTTGAAATGAAAAGAAATCACCGTGGGATCGAAATCAAATAATATTGCTATTTACGACTCAAACATTCCCTTCCCATGATGCTCATGTAATAATTTTATCAAGAAGCTCTTACCTGAAGGGATAAAATAAAAGCCAATACTCCAATATTTTCTATAATACTTATGAATAAAAAAATATTCTGTAATAATACAAAAGTGAATGTACAGATACCAAAATAGAACTATTTACTTATGTTGATAGATTATTGTACGGGGAATTACACACTCTGGCAGTGAATTTGGTAAATTGTATCATGCTTCTAACCCCAAACAGTGTGAATAATAATGTGATGAATAATAGTATTTGCTGCTGAGATGATCACTCATACAATATAACAAGTTTTAACCGTTTTACTAAAGTCGAATAGGTCATAAAATTGCCCAATTTACCTACGTTTCAATAAGCGTATGTATTTACGAGCTTAAGTTTGTATAAAAGACTTTGAATTAAACCCAATTTACACTTTTGAAGAGAAATCATAGCACAATTGTCAATTACCGGGTGTAAGTTATAGATTATAGTTATAGCAAATAAAGAAGCTTTCTTGTGTGGATCTTTCAGTGGATGCCACCTTGCCAGAAGTTCACTCCTGTCCCTCAGACCAAACATCCACAGCTCCTGTTGGCACTGCTGGTCATTCCTTCACATGGACACCACCAACAGCTACTGATGCAGCTGGGATTCAATCCATTGTACCTAACCATGATCCTGGAGATAAAGTTTATGTTGGCAATCCCGTCACAGTTATCTACACTGTGACTGATAATAATGGACTGACCAACACAGATTGTTCTTTTACCCTCAGCGTCCAACCAGCTGGTAATTCAATACTAAATGCTTTCATATTGAAGCTTTTTTTCAATAAAACTAACCCCGTAATTTATTTATAATAAAAGTAGAAAGATCAAAAAACCAGATCAAAACGGGATAAATGATAAATCTGAGTTTTAAAGACAAATTACTACTTTATTTAAAAGAGACGAATTGGCAACTCGATCAGAGAGCTATAATGCATACCAAATAATTTTCTAAATTCCCAATTATTATTGACATTATAATGTCCTTTATTTCCACGAAAATTGTTTTTGATGATTTTGGGCAGGTTTCATGAGTATTTGGTAATGTGCATTTTGTGATTGAGAATATAATACACGAAGGGCACACTAGTGTCACAGCCAAACTCATTTTAGGCTATCCCAAATTACCCCCATATAATCTTAGATTTCAGGCTCGCATGGTGAAAACAATGGACATTAATCATGGGCGGTGTGGCCTTCCTATTCCTCCCTCTTTCTACTGCTTTCTATACCACAACCTAAAGTTGTGATGATTTAGATAAAAGCATCATGTGAGAGCTCGTTCTTTACAAATCACCATGCACCAAACCATGCCGGCAGCCGCCAAAAAACATGTTCAGCCTTTTGATTAAAAAATAATTGTTCTTATAAAACCTGCAGGGATGTTTGACATGGCCTTACTACTCACCTCCGCCGATGATAATTCATTCAAGACATCATGCCACGTGATGTGATGATGTGTTTGATGTTGTTACAACCAACACATATTATTTGTATTTCTGCCTCTTTCTTTTACTACTTAAAGGCCCACTGCACTACTTATAGCTGCTTGTGCCCTCTCTATAACAAACAATGCCTAATCGGTGACCATTGGTCCCCCATGATTCTCTTTTTCTTATGTTAATTGCGAGCTGATTTGATGAGATAACCACCTGTCCAGTGACCTTGCAGAGTAGTCTAATCCCTCCTTTACCTTGTACAGATGAGCTTTAAATGAACAAACTATAGTCCATATGGGCAAGAATAGGAATAGGCGTTGGTTGTAATTGTATTATTGCATGATATCAATTCAAAGCAAACGTGAATTGAGCTCCCCCCCTCAGCTCTATAATCCAATACTGAAGAAAATGTCCATCTTATTCATTTGTTTTCTTAATCCTCTGTAGATTCGAGGTGGAAATGCTCATCCTCCAAGTGTTACTATCTTGATGCAGACGAACGATCTTGGCAAGAAGCCAAAAATCTATGCACCAACATGGGTCTTGTCACCACTGCAACAGGAGAAAAGGACCCGTCTCTACTATTTAATGATAACGATCTCGATTTCGAAAAAATCGAGAATCTATTTTCACTTGATACAAAGGTCTGGATCAATTGCAGTGACCGGATAAATGAAAATACGTTCATCTGTGATGTGGATGGTACAGGATCTCAACAAACTGCAGCTCAAGAGAGTAAGTATCGCATCTAGAAGGTCGTTCAGATCACGTTGTAAACTGCCGCAAGAAAGCAATCGTGTTTTTGGCGTTTTTGTTGTTTTGTTGAATGAAAAGCATCTGCAGGCAACAAAGGTCCTGTGCGTGTTCAGTGAGCGATGTGTTATAATTTGAAGCGTATTACAGTTTACGCCATTAGAACATTTTTAAAGACCGCCGCTGATTTGTCGTGTCATATCAGGACGAGGCTTAATATCCCGTTTATATGGACTTCTCTTGGAACATCGGACATGCCAAACACTGAGTGTCAATAGCTAATGAACATTCGATTAACACAATTTGATTTGAAGAACAAAAAAGTCGGGGTATACAGCAGGTTATTGATAGCTTAAAACTTTGATACCAAAGGTATAAGGTTTAACTATATTTTCCCTACAACGATCACAAAAACTTTCAGAAAATCAACCTATGCAATTTCAAGAGCCTTGTTAGTCATCCATTGATTATAATGACATCTTACATGACAAGAACAAGAATTCTATAGGCAGTATAATGTGGTATTGAAATTACCCTTGATTTTATTTCTTGAAAGACTATGTGATGGTGTTAAAAAATGCTCAAGGACATGGATAAGGATAGACATTAGGCCAGAAAACGGTCCGTTGCAATATGCCACCCCTGCCAACTTAATATTTATTTCACTAAACTACATCTACAATGGTCGACATATTGTAAATGGAATAATTTTTCAATCATGTTATCATATTTTATATTCTCACAAAGGCCTTTTATTTCTCGTTGGTAATTGTCACCATCTATTCTTAATTGTTGTCTAATCTACATGTATATTATCCAATCGAATTATACCAATAAAGCAGAGCATTACATAAGGCCTGTCGGTCAAGAAACTATAGTCTAATCCTAGTAATGGACAGCACCTGTTATAGGGTAAACAAAGAATTCCCCATGAGTGCCCACTAATATGCGTCTTCCACGGCATATTTTGAAATATAAATTTTACTGTTATGCTATGGAACAACAGTATCAACGATATCTTTATTTGTAGTCGTAATGAATCCTTTCTCTCCTGCAGATTGGGACAATAACGAGCCGAGGGGAGGAGGTGAACATGATTGTGTCGCTGTTGATTTGCAGAGTGAGAAGTGGGAAGTTAACCGGTGCGACGAGAACTACCACACCGTGTGTCAGGTTCTACTGTAGAAACACATCAAGAGTGTCATGGCTTGAAATCAGATACAATCAAAAGACGGGTAGAAATGAAAAATACAGTGCGTCCCAGAAAAAACGAAACCGAGAAGTATCGATGTTTTATCATAACTTAATCACAACCATAATTAATGAATGATACATATTTGGAAAGCTTAGAGTCTCCTCTTTCAGTTGATGCTACTCATGTGATGCATATTTCACGCATGAGTGATTAAAAGCAATTTGAAGGAAGGAAACCAAAAAGTAATTTGGCGGGCGGTATCTGAATTTCAAAGAAAAATTAATATTTCTAGAAAGTTCATTTTCTGCTCTTTCATATGATACCTCAATCAAGAAAAATGAGTTAGGAATAACAAAGTTCTGTTTGTTTAAAGTAGCCCTTACATTTTCATAATTTTAACAAACGAATTCGTTTTCACTGGGTGCCTGCCGTAGCAAAAAGCAGATTTGACAAAAGACTTAACTCCGTTTCGTTGACAATCAGCCATGCATGAAGACTCTCGTCTAGGGCTGATTGTCAACGAAACGGAGTTAAGTCTTTTGTTAATTTCGTTTATTGATACGGCAGGCAGCCAGTGAAAACGAATTCGTTTAATAAAATTATGGAAATGCAAGCACTACTTTAAACAAACAGAATTTTGTCATTCCTCGCTCATTTTTCCTGATTGAGGTGTCATATGAAAGGGCAGAAACTCAACTTTCTAGAAATGTGAATTTTTCTTCGAAATTCAGATACCGCCCGCCAAATGTCTTTTTGGTTTCCTTCCTTCAAATTGCTCTCAATCGCTCATGCGTGAAATATGCATTATCTGAGTAGCATCACATGAAAGAGGAGACTCTAAGCTTTCCAAATATGTATCATTCATTAATTATAGTTGTGATTAAGTTATGATAGAGCATCGATACTTCTCGGTTTCGTTTTTTCTGGGACGCACTGTATAGCAACTCTGTTTTTCTACTCTTTCCTTCCTTGTTACTAGTGCCTTCATTCCTACGTTTCCGCAATCTTTCTCTCCCTGCCTATTGCCTCTTCTTTTTTTCTTTCTTTCTTTCTGACTTTCTTTCTTTCTTCCTACATTTCTTTCCCTTAATTTGTCTCTTGGCAATTGACCCTCATATATTGTTTTCTTGCTCACTATTTCCGGCTATATTATTGATATTGATTATTCATAATGTTTTAAATCTTGTACGATTTCACTGAATTGGTTTATAATGTGTAATAATAATTAACTGTAAATTAAATTGTGATGCTCCTTTGATTGTATTTTATCTTTGTATATAGTTGTGATGTATTTTCAGGGTCCCATAGAATCCCAAGTTTTGTTGAATGGGCTACCCTGGTAAAAAAAAAAAAAAAAAAAAAAAAAAAAACAACAAGACAAAAGACATGGTTATTTGTTCCATGCAGAGATAGGGAAGCAGGGAAGTCGTCTGTTTTTACCAGATTGAGAATTGTTACTTATACAGTGCGTCCCAGAAAAAAACGAAACCAGGAATTATCGATGTTTTATCATAACTTAATCACAATTATAATTAATAAATGACACATATTTGTAAAGCTTAGATCCTCCTCTATCAGTGAAAGCAACTCATATGATGCATATTTCATGCGTAAGTGATTAAAACAATTAAAGAGAGGATGCCAAAAAGTCATTTGGCGGGCGGTATCTGAATTTCAAAGAGAAAACACATTTCTAGAAATGTCATTATCTGTCATTTCATGTGACACCTCAAACAGGAAAAATGAGCAAGGAATAACAAAGTCCTGTTTTTTTAAAGTAATGCTTGCATCCCGGCCCCCACTCAGTGTTATTTAGGGTACGCATATGCGTGTTCCCAGCACCCCCCTCCCCCTCCCCCTTTCAACAAAAGTCCGGTGTGTAAAGTCAATACGTGTAGACCTTTTTCTTTTGTTACGAGCCGGAGAGTTTGGGAACACGCATGGTATCCCTCCGTTCACGGAGTAGGGGGGGGGGGGGGGGGGCTTGCATTTCCATAATATGATTAAACGAATTCGCTTTCACTGGCTGCCTGCCACAGCAACAAACAAAGTTGACAAAAGATTTAACTCCGTTTCGTTGACGATCAGCCATGTAAAGAAGACGAAAGACTTGATGCATGGCTGATCGTCAACGAAACGGAGTTAAGTCTTTGTGGGAGTGTCATGTTCAAACCTTTTTAAAACTTGTTTCCCCATGCGTCCCTTTCGTTGCCTCTCGATTAGCAGGCACTTTCAGACAATTCAGACAAATAAGTTGGGATTTGACCATTCAATGCTTTGTAAACAAGCAGGAGTATTTAGATTTAGAACATAAAAAACAGGTGCATTATGGGGGGGGGGGGTGGACACAAGTCTTGCTCATGCATTCTTTAACACATTTAGATAGTAATGTATCTCTATTGAAAGCATCTAATTTCTCTTTCCTGATGTAATCACGTAATCTGTATTTTTTCTTTCTACTGATATATTGAATTGCCATACTCTTGTTATTCATCATCAACGCCTTGTTGCATAAAACTTACCATTGATGGTACCTTTGCCATTGATGGTACCTTTGCCATCATTAGTAACTTAAACGGCAACATCGCTCAAAAGCCAATCAAAAAAATATACTATTTATGGCAAAGCTATCATTAGTGATTAGCTTTACGCACCGGTGTCCTGATTTATTAACAGTTTGCATCTATTTATTATATTCACTTGATTTCTCTTGTTCATGATTTGAAAGATATTGTCTTGTAATCGTTCCTCGTGTTTCTTATTAGGTTTAAACTTGTGTTATTTAATATCTTAATTTAAATTTACCATGTATCAAAATGTAAGAATGCATTGCGTGTTATATCGTTTTCGTGAATACAGAGTTTTTATTTTCTTAACGCCTTGAAATATGATTAACTATGTCATATGAATATTGTAGTCTATAACATTGTCTCTATAATGCTTGTCATAATGTAATTTAGTGAGACTTTGCAGTGATTCATTAAAAAAATAGGCGTGCGCAAAACCCTATGTTATTTAAAAACAGTAGATAATTATCGAATTATGAGCAAAGCGTTCACCATGCTATTTCATTGATAATGAAAGTTTGGCCAACACGGTTCGAGTTGGGCACAATATGGCGAATAATACTTTGTTCTGAAAGGGTAGAA
Organism: Strongylocentrotus droebachiensis; assembly: GCA_035222895.1. Classification (NCBI taxonomy): domain Eukaryota; kingdom Metazoa; phylum Echinodermata; class Echinoidea; order Camarodonta; family Strongylocentrotidae; genus Strongylocentrotus; species Strongylocentrotus droebachiensis. The sequence continues at coordinate 32,728 of JAVYIG010006116.1, forward strand.
CATATGAATATACGCTATCTTGTGACTAACTGCAACCAACCAAGTTGGCCAAACTCTGTGTAGATGGCTTCGGCCCAGGCAAGTCGCGACATACTGTCGTAACACAGATCATCGCCTTGACAATAACTTCCCTGCTTCTGAATGAGCTAGAACAGCTCTGTTTTTGATGTTGTTGTAGATGATGGCGCCTTTTAACATCTCGTAGCAGCGCCATTGATTGGGAGAGTTGGGCACAATATATATGACGAATACTGCTTTGTTGCTGCTGTGTTGTGACCTAACTGAAAGCAACTTGGCCAAATTCTGTGTACAGTTATATGGCTCTGTATAAATAACATTAATACTAGAAAAAAATTGCTGTCATACAGAATGATAATGTTATCTTGCTATGTGTTTAAAGGTACTATGTCCCTTTTGCAGCCAACCTCAAATTCTGTAGAACTTTGCAGGAATTATGAATATGTCATGTATGTCCTATCTGTGAAATTTAAACGTTATCAGTGTCCTCATATTCAAATTATGCAAGGAAACCCGTTTACTTGCTAGACTTTACTGTCAGACACTATTGAGTGACTGACTGGCTTTGTTTCTTCTTTGGTAATAACATACATGAAAAGAGTTGTAAAGGATACATGAGCATTTGTCTACATCAATAACCCCAGTTCTTGTGATGGCCAAGATTAAACTGATTGAATCTTTGCGCAGCATAAAACGTATGACCATTCGGTACAATTGTTTGAAAATCAAGACTATTACTTTTGGGCTCTATAGCCCTAAAGTCGATTTGACAACTAATAGTCGTTATTTTCCCACTTGAAGACATTTTCAAGCCCCACCTTTTTTAGGGAAGTTCTAAATTAGTTTTATCTTTCAAAAGCAGTTGGAATTTACCTTTTTTATTTTTTTGGCCTGCAAATGGGACACAGTACCTTTAAAGCAGTTATTTACATCGAGAATGAAATGTATATATTATTTATTTATATTGTATTTGGCTTGAATTCATAAGTTTTGCTGTGTATATTAAGAGGTTTTGTTATCCTAGCATTCATAATTTACATGTAAATATTTATATGTGTGTTGTGCATATCAAGTAAGATTATAGACCTAGAAACTTCATTTTACGTTTGTGTGTTAATGTGTTGGTCTCTGTTTGTGGATAATGATATTTCATGAGGTTAGTTTCCATGCTCATGTTTGGAGCATTACACTGTGTGATTCATTTAGAAGAAATTAAAATATTGACTGCGTTTGAGTGAATTTTACATGACCTTAAAGTTCTTTGTTATCGTCTCAATGTTATCATATATGGATAAGAATAACTTAAGAAAGAATAGAAAGTTTGTCTATTATACAGTGCGTCCCAGAAAAAATAAAAACAAGGACTATCGATGGCTTATCATAACTTAGTTACATTTATAATTAATAAATGACACATATTTGGAAAGCTAAGATCCTCCTCTTTCATATGATGCAACTCATATTATGATGCATATGTCATGCATGAGTGATTAAAATGAATATGAAGAGAGGAAACCAAAAAGTCATTTGGCCGGCGGTATCTGAATTTCAAAGAGAAAATCGCATTTCTAAAAAGTTGAGTTTCTGCCCTTGAGTGAAGCAAAATTGACAAAAGACTTAACTCGTTTTGTTGACAACCAGCCATGCAGGAAGTCTTTCGTCTACGGCTGATTGTCAACGAAACGGAGTTAAGTCTTTTGTTAATTCCGTTCGTTGCTACATCAGACAGCAAGTGAAAACGAATTCGTTTAATAAAATTATGGAAATGCAAGCACTACTTTAAAGTAGATATTCATTGATTTTAAAAACTAACCTAATTTCATTATTGCAAAGTTGAAACTTTGATTCGACAAGGTTATCAAAATTCAATGCTTGGAAACATTCGAAGTAATGATTATTATAAATTATAAAACGCTAAAATACAGCCCCGGCATAGCACCTGAAGAGCTCTCCGAACGCTGCTGAGATGTGTGAGATCACAGTATGGACACGATGTGCACAAGCAGACGATGTCCCATGACATCTCACACATTTTCAGTGCCTGTGTTTTCATCTTCTCTTGAGTTCTTTCTCTTACTTCACTACCGTCAGGCTAAATGAATAATCTATTGCCTCACTCTAAACCCCGCGCATGGTTTTATTTTGATGAAAAATGCAGCGATACAAAAATAAAGGAATCTGTCGCTTGTAAACAAAATAAGACGCCATTGAATATTCAGCTGCACCATCGCGGTATGTTCGGCGTTTCAAGAGGGAACAAATGCCGTCCTCAATATCATTCCGGGGGTTTTTCAATTTAAAAGTCTAGTTTCTGTGATTGTCAATTAACCCCTATACTGTGTATTTACAAGCAAAAGATTTTAGTTATCGGAATCGGGTCATATCCCCTTTTCAATGGTTTGACATACCATTACATTTATATACACTAAACTCATTATAATTTGACAAATAATAGCTTCGCAATTATGTTCATTCTCTATGGGATGTCGTCTGCTTGGGCAGTAGTGGTCCATATAGTGACGTCATTAAAACATCGTAATTTTTCCGGCGAATCTCTCGTATATCCCAGCTGCTATGGAGGTGGTTGTATTTGTATTGTTTATAAAATCACCCGATATGTAGTTGACCTAAAACGTGTACGATGGCCATCTGTTAGCTTACCAGTTTCTAGTGATATATTAGTTGACATATTTGTGATTTTTCTATGAATTTCACCTTTAAACAAACAGAACTTTGTTATTCCTAGCTCATTTTTCCTGACTGTGGTGTCAAATGAAAGGGCAGAAACTTAACTTTCTAGAAATGTGATTTTCTCTTTGAAATTCAGATACCGTCCGCCAAATGACTTTTTGTTTTCCTCTCTTCAAATTCATTTTAATCACTAATGCGTGAAATATGCATCATAATATGAGTTGCATCAAATGAAAGAGGAGGATCTAAGCTTTCCAAATATGTGTCATTTATGGATTATAATTGTGATTAAGTTAAGATAAAACATCGATACTTCACGGTTTCGTTTTTTAAATTAACCTGAAAATGAAATTGATACGTTTTGTAATGAAAATAAAATATGTGCAGTATAATGCTTATATCTCACCACAAACATCGTAAATTACACACCAATCATGCCACTCAATTTCATCGGTCTAAAAAAATATGCTATTAAATAAACAGTTAAGGGTTGAAAAAAGGGATAATTCTTGAAAGTTGATTTCTACTATCATTTAAAATTCGCGCAAAGCGCCTTGTGATTTGGAGGTTGACATACTTCCATAATGTGATGGAATGTAAAGGTGAAAATAGAGAAGAAGAAAATGGAATTTAGGGGATCAGAGTTGAGGACACTCGTGTCCCTTCATTTCCAAATTGCAGCTAGTCTGATTTGGTCAGAACATTTGTTTTACCATTAATGTAAAGATGCTTTATCTTCCATGTTAGTGGCGGAAAATTCAACAAGAATTCTTTGTAAATAACCATGGTTGAGAATATGTGCGTGTCTTGTCACGCACGCACGCACACAAGCAAATTGGGTCTATTTCATGCAACCATGGACCTATTACGGATGGACATTCATCGTTTTCTTAACGAATTCATTGTGATTGTCTCCGTCAATGTCGTCTCAATAATATTCCGTACATGTTCTTCACTTTGGTCTCATCATGGTCACAACCAAAAAACCGGGACAGAATCAAGATAGTGATTTAAAAAATGTTAATCTACATGCGCAGAAGATAATAACTCGCTTAAATCATGGAAAATCGATGTGCAGTTCTGGTTTATAATCGGAAATTGTTGTTCCGTGTACTGTATTTTATTTTGAAAAGCGTGTTGATATTACCAGATATAGGTTATATTTGGATTGGTTGTGATTTAAAATCCCGTTTCCCCCAATTTCCTCATAGTATTCCGGAGTTACAACGCACATGGCTTATAAAGATCATGGCCTTCTAATTGTTTTGTAAGTTCATGGATGTGTGCGAAAATTTGCAAATCAGTAATAATACAATTCATATCACCAAAATCGTCTGCTTTTCAACTTTGCTGCTCCCCATTTGGGATGTTTTTATTAAGACACACTCTTACAGAGCACACCATCCAAACGAAACCCAAGAGAGGGAAACTGCTCCGTTGTCAATTACCGAAAATGCTCACGCAGTCATTATTGTTTAAACAGCTGAATGTTCTCATTAAGATGCACATAATGAGTAGGCGGTGACTATCATTGGATCAAAGAAAGAATCACGTTGAATGTCCATCCGTAATAGGTCCATGATGCAACCGTAAAGATCGTTTGGTATGATGGGATAGCGACATAACGATGATGTTCTTCATAAAATTAATATCGAAGTCTCATAGACTTTTTCTTATAGAGTCTTGACGCCCTTCTGGTTTTCAGCACACGACACCATGTTTTTGTCTTATGTTTTATGTATTACATGTTACACCAATGGAAAACAAATTTCTGTATTATATTATGGACAATAAAATCTTGAATCTTGAATCTTGAATCTTGAATCTCTTGGGAAGAAAAATCCGTCAGTTCGTATTTGGTTGTTTTTTATTATATTTTTTTCTTTGGTGGGGGTCGTTTGAAAGGGGTAGATGAAAGGGCCGCTTAAGTCGGCTTTTTTTTCCCCTTTTTATTTCCTTATTAAATTGTTAAATGGTTACTGTGGATCTAGTGATTTTGCATGTCACCGATACATGTACCATTTTACAGTTTTGTTTAATGAAATTTATCAATTCAAAGGCAGAAAATCTGCCATGATTGTAGCTTTCCGGAATTTTTGTTCAAGGTATTGTCCTACGAAGAATATTCTAAAATATTATCAGAGAAGGGTGAATGTATACGGTTTTGACATTTTTTAAAGATGAAAATGACAGTTATGTCACCCATTTGATTTCACTCACGTATGCGTGTGAATAAAGTCTGATGCTAATTTAGGTGCTGTGCAAATTACATGCTTTGGTATATATTTTGTCACAATAGCGAAAGCGTGCGACAAGATCTGCTTAAAGGGATTGGGTAACTTTGTCTAAGATTCTGAAACAAAATCCTGGATTAAGCTCATGCTTCAATGATAATTATAAACCTTTAGATCTGTCAGGAACCCCATGACATTTACTAGCCGATCGCCTGTCTGATTATCAAGATATTTATGATTGGAGATCGAAATCAAATGTTGCGTTTTCCTTACGGTTTTCATAACACTACAGTCTATTGGGGAAAATGAGTATGGTAAAACCCACACCGAAAACGGACGGACCCCATGCGTGTTACCAAAATGTCCGGTAAAGGGGTACTTTTCGTGCGACAAAGTCCGGCCCGAGAATCGTAAAAAAAGGGGTGTATTAACTTTTCACCCGGAGATTTCTTTGAAAAGGGGGTGTTTTTTCTTTTTTTCTCTCATCTCTTTGGACTCCTGAGAAATTATTCCGAATTTAGGGGGGTACATTGAGCATTTTTCATGATTTAGGGGGGTCTCCAAGGCAGGAAAAGCCCGCGAAAAGCCCGCGAAAGGGGGGTTCGGAAATGTTGGCAGTCATCAGATAGGGGGTGCTTTAAAAAAGAGGGAACAAGCATATGCGTACCCTAGATAACACTGAGTGGGGGGGGGGGGCCGGGGACCGGTCACTTAAAAAAAAAAACTCTTTTGAGGCACTTTTTTTTTTGTAGGGCTACTATATCACACCATATCACTGATAACACGTAGGGCCGTGCATCTCAGATTTAACATTTGTTAAACGATGCCTTTATTTTATATTCCCTGCCTAACAACAAACAAACACACACCTATACAGCAGTATGTTTTGGGAATCATGAAAACATATCCTAAAGTACACGGAGTTGTTATAGGAGTTTTATAGGAGGGAATGTAATAAATATTTAAACATCTTTTAGGTGTCCCACCCCACACACGCTCACACACGACCACACATAGACCAACATCCATTCTCTCTCTCTCTCTCTCTCTCTCCCTCTCTCTCTCCCTCCCTCCCTCCATCCCAGTGAACTCATATAATACAGGGGACTACATGTTTGACACGCCCCCTCCCCCTCGGAATAGGAGAAAATGGAGAAAAAGTGGAAGAGAGAAAATAGATAGAAAAGGGAAATTAGATTAAAAAACATTGATACACCCGTTCCATATAGCCTTCACTTAATAATAATAACAATAATAATAATAATAGCCTAATAGTCCACTCCAAATATATTAAAGCATAACTCTCTAAATCGCATGATATCCATTAGGTAAAATTGATTGCCCCTCTGAATACTCCCCGCATCAATTCGATGTTACTAGGCATATATTTTTTTTTTTTTAAGTTATGAAGATTTTTTTTTTTTTTTTTTTTAATGATTTACTTTAGCTATTAATATTTCCATGTTTATTGAATTTTTCTATTTATATATAAAACAAACAAAAATCAGTTTCCCTACGAGAATCGTTGACAAATATTCATTGGTCAGGTAGAGTCCTGAAAACCTTAATCATTATCAATTGTTCAATGAAAAGCTACGTTTAAATAGTGAATTATTTTCTAAATAGACAGTGTCTAGTTTGACATTAAATCCATATTGGATATGATTCATTGTCTCGAATTTGTTGATAGGCAAAAGACATTTCCGCTTTGTTTAAACCTCGTTGTTTTGATTCTTAAAAAAGAGAACAAAGCAGCGGCTTCTTAGCCCAGCTTTTATACGGCTAGCTGCTTCTGCTTCTTAGAGACGTGCGCCCCCACGTGTTTACTTTCGGTGAGTGTCTTCGGCTGTCGCGAAGCTCCCGGCTTTAATTCACACCGTGGCGTCTCGATTGTGTTGCAAGAGCCTGGTTGCAAATAACGACTTTTGATTGGTCGAACAGGAATCTCGTCACCTTCTTCTCAATTCATCCTTTTGTACTTTACCGCTTCGTCTGTGCGACGTAATCACAACTTCCCTCCTTTTTTGATTGGATGGTAAGCTTGATTTGCTCATTGCCCAGGCAGTCTTCATTGTATTTCTTCGAAGGAATGATTTTAAGTTCGCAGAGGCAAATCTTTAATGATATTTGGTAACATGTGTTCAGTGCAAGTTGATTGTAGAAGGGTTTTCGCAGGAACTTACAGCGCAGACGGTAGCTCCCACGAAACAATCATTCTCGCTCGGATACTCTGAAGAGGGAATAACCACTCTCCTTTGTCATCTCCCTTGTCAAAGAAAGCAATCGGTGATGGGAATACAGTTTAACTTGACCTAGCCGTCTTCTGACAGTGGAAGAGAATACATGTTTTTGTTTTAATCAAGAAGTGATTTGTATTTCTTTTCTTTCTTTCTTTTTTCTTTCTTTCTTTTATTTCGGAAAAGCACAGTGAACAGTTCGGAGAAAAGAGTTTGATGAATTATTCGGCCATCAAATTACCAAGGAAGCCGATTATTTGTTATTTTATATACCAGAAACACATTTGCATATAGGTTGGAATTTCCAGGCGAATATTTGAGGATGTAAATCGAGTGTTTTATCACTCTCTTGGGTGTTATTTTACTCACCCTTTTCTTCTTCTTTTTTCTCCTCTTGAGATGTATGCATAATACATTCACAGACTTTGGAAATAGTTGCATTGAGGCGAAACCATCAGCGTGAAAGCCAATACGGTGTCTATCACCTCCCTTCACTTGTCGAACCCTCCGAGAATCTGAGCACAATCTCACCTCTTGTCTAACCCAAACATTAATCTAAGACTCGCTGAATAATCAGCTGTCTCCATTCCCTGCTCATTCACGTCACCATGGTTGCATCTGACAACCTTCTAGCCGCATCGACCATCTCATCAACGCCATCGACTTACATCTATCCTAACGTTACGCCATCCTTTCTCGACATGAACGACACCACGACCACCATCAATACCAGCTTCGACCAGACCTCCGTATTCGACTACTCCTCGACGTCGTATTACGAGGACATTTGGGAGGAGAACCCTGCCGAGTTCTGGGTACCCGTCATCATCTTCGGACTCATCTTCGCCATCGGTATCCCCGGCAATGCGCTCGTTCTCTACATCCTGTTGTTTTCGAGGAATGCGAGGACGGTGACCAACATGTACCTGGTCAATCTGTCCCTGGTCGATCTCATCTTCCTAAGCGTTGAAGCACCGGTCAAGATGAAGGCTTACATCCTGGTCCATGACCACGTAGATCCCGGTGGTAGTAGCATCATTCTCTGCAAGATAAGTGTGTTCTTGATCTATGTCAACCTGTCTGTCAGCATCACCACCCTAGCAGCTCTGGCAATCAACCGCTACTGTGCTGTTATGCATCCTGTCAGTACCAGGATACAGAGGTAAGAAACTTGCTAATAACCTCAACAATCAGTTCAATCGGTGTTAACAAAATAGTACTCAAACAAAAGAAGGGTGAAAGCACGTACGCATTGACCCGAAAGAAAGACAATTATAGACAAATTTCATGATTATTAATGTGTCAATTTTGGGGCTGGATTGGGTTACATAATAGGAGAAAGTTTTGAAATTGTTACTTTATTGCCAAGTCATCTGAAGACGACCAAGATACATATATGATTTAACTCAAATGCTTATAAAAGAGAAATACATGTTTACTGACTGAATTTGATATTGATAACAGAAAATGAAACTTTGCACTTTTGGTATTAGAATCAAATTTCGAAAAAGAAAAAAAAATATTGTCCACCCAGTAAATTGTGAGACTGTTAAGCTTGTTTATGTTTAGTTGTCTCAAATAGAAGCAAATCTAGTTTCTAAAAAAAAATTGTGGTTTTATCAAAACAGGAGCACCTATATTCTCTATTCTTTGAAGAACAATAAAGGAAAACAAATAGTTGCCTGGTAATTTGCGGATATAATTATTGTTGACAAAGTTATGAATAACAAGAATAAGAAATAATGTTTTTATTGTTTGGAAAATTGTTGTATATACGGGAATAAGTGCTAAATGTGACTCTGTTTTATATGACGTAGTCAGGGGACTGGGCGGTAACAAGACTATATAGTGAGAAGCTCTCTTGCACACAATTTATTGACGTGATTGGGAAAATAATGGAATAAACAATGTTAAGTTGTGGCACATCTTATTTCTATGTATAAGTCTAATATATAATTAGTAAGTCACGATATCTTCGTTTTCACATCCGCATGCGAAATATCAACTATAAATACTGATACCCCATCCACACCGACAAGACCGCCACAGGACTGACAAATGACCGAATAAAAGGATTCCTTTACTCCATGTATTTGACCATGAATGGATTGGTTTGGAGTGGACTTGGCGATGTGACAGACGAACCGCTTACAGTTGAAGTCTCATAACTCGAGACAAGAGAACTTGATTTGCTGCTAATTAATGGTCCTCAATAGAAAGGTCATTCTGCTTTTATATGTTCATTAAGAATGGTCGAAAACAGAGTCACGGAGTTTACATACGTATGTTCTATTTTATGACTAATATGGTAATACTCAGCTTTTTTGAAGACGTGTAAATGTTTGCAATTTTCATATATAACGATAGAAACTACTTTAGAAAAATCGACCTAACGTGATTTCATTAGCCTTGTGCGTCACTCATTGAAATGTGCAAATATAACGATGACGCGTTACGTAATCAGACAGGATTTCTAAGAAGTATAATTATAGCGCAGCGTTTTTCAATATTTTTTTAGTCACGACACCCTTTAAGAAATAAAAAGTTTCGCGTCACCCCAATCCCAAATTGATTACAGAAGATATATTTGCATCACTCGTGCACGTGTCAATATACCTACGTGCACATTTGTATTAAATTTATGAAAATAAAATAAACTTTTGATATATGTTATCAAAATACACTAGATACATGTAAGATATTAAATCACGTATGCGTGTATCTTGTTGCCAAATACATGAATACAAAATGCATACATTCAATTGCCTTAATTCACGAATAATGAGGATATTCTGGCTTCTCGTTGCACTAACCCTGTAAAGATTCAACAATAAGAACCGATTGCAACTTTCTGACTGTGCGTCAGAAAGGTTTTATTTTTTAAACGATAAATTGGAAGACTTGCCATCGATATAGATCAATGGAAACTCTGTGTAAGGTTGGTTCCAAGGCATGCCGCTCAATATTCTGTTGTAGTGTTGTGAGCTTTCAGATGAATACTGTAAGAGGACAAACTAGGTCTGTATAAGATTGGTTAAAAGGCATGCCTCTCAATATTCTTTTGTGAGCTTTCAGATGAATACTATATTATAGGACAAACTAGGGCTGATATCGGTGTCATGTCTGTCTGTCTGTCTTGTGTATGAAACAATCTTATGGGATTCTCAGCGTTATGTAATTTGGGGATTTATTAGCATGCATAGAGCTTTATCAGTTTCTTTGAAGCGAAAAGTTTAACCCGGAAATAATTACATCCTATGAGTGTTCATGTTTGACCTAATCAGCCGTATAACAAGATATTTATTGACGACGCAGAGACCTGAAGAAGCCCGGGGTAAACAGATTTATTTTTCAAATCAGGCATTCCAAACTGTTCTTTTTTCTTGTGGTTATAGTTTACCCTCGTATATAGGAAAGCGAGGATTGCTTTTATTTTGTATACCTTCTACTCTACCCAAACTTTTTGGACAGTGCTATACATTAAAGAGTTTGTATAACCGAATAGATGGTAGAATATAATCATGCTTGCAACAACACAAGTGAAATAACTTGAATAAAATTATATTCATCGATTGACAATTCACAAAATAGTAGATTCTCATTGTATTTCAGCTAAGGGCGCAATTCGTTTATCACAACGATTATTGTGAACATTGTGAATATTTATTAAAAAAACGAAAAGCCCCAAAGTCTTTCTGGTCTTGACAATATTCAAAAGGAGTATACCGTTACTGCTAGAACATCATTATCAAGATTATAGGAATTCGTTGTTTGCAGAGACAAAATATTGAAATAGCAAATGTTTAGAAATAAATACACTCTTTTATTTTTTTTAAGTAACGATATTTTCTGTCAAGATCGGTATGAGTTGACTATTGATTGGGTCGGTGTAAGACATTTTTGTGAAAATTACCTTTATCAAAACTTGATTTCTCTCAAAGATAAAACATGAATAGGGAAGAAATTTTGGTCACTTTCTTCAAACGTCATACAAACTTATTTAGCCCAAATATTACGCGTAGGTCTATCTTTATCAGAAAAAGGTGAAAAGAAAAACAGGTGATACTATTTTGTCACAAATAATAATAATAATAATAATAATACATTGTATTTCTATAGCGCTTAATACAATGTTTCTAAGCGCTTTACAAAATTGGCAATACTTAGATAATAATACATTCAATATCATAATAACAAACTATAATTAATATATACTAATCAACCTACAATTAATTCAAAATACATAAGCACAGATACATCTAGTCAATCCATATAAATACAATAGAATACTATTAATTTTAGTATTAAGTTTAGGCCAAAACATTACAAATTCAAATTAAGGCAATTACATTACGTCGGCCTTATGCCAAAAGGGCCTTAACCCGATTTTGGGGGTTATTGAGTTATTAACATCACCTTGTAGATTTCATCATTCTCTTTAAAATGATGTGCTTCACTTGTTGAAATTCGATTTATTTATGAAGATAATCATGAATTCCAAAAGGGCCTTAACGCGTATCTCATCTTTTTCCTTACGCCAAAAGGGCCTTAACCTACACGGCAAATCTTTTATCAATGACAGATTATTTCGTAATTTCCATTTAATTCAATAAATATCAGTAGAAACACCATTAAAAACATGATTAGTCTACAATAGACACAATGTACTTAAAATAATCACTGAAAGTATATGTCATGAATTTAGATCATGAAATCTGAGTGAGATTTAAATTAGGTGTGGATGCATGAAATGCGACCGACTCGTTGAAATACGCAGATGTCAACGTATGGGACTGTGATGAAAAATAAACAACGAAAAAGGTGTCCTAAAATTTTGTACGATCTCTAAAAAAATAACTTTACCGAAAGCTGCATTATATTAATAAAAATATTTAGATATCAAAAATACTTTTTCAAACATTTTAATTAATCAGTTTGATCAGTTTTCGTGATCCAGTAGCCGTAGGAGGGCCTTTCTGGCAAACCAAAGGTGTTGCGAAACAAGAAAATTTCCTTATGCCAGAAGGGCGCTAACTATGCGCGCGTACGATAACGGCAGGTTAAGGCCCTTTTGGCATAACGCCGCGTAGGTTACGCCCCTTTTGGCATAATGCCGAGTAGGTTACGGCCCTTCTGGCATAAATACGCTGCATTCAAGCCTTATGCCAAAAAGGCCCTAACATGTTTTTTGCACATAGCATGTAAAATTCTGAATATTTTATAACACATTTAACACATTTCATGTAAAACTTAATAACTTAACACATTTATCGAAATTGGCTTCAAAAACAAAAAAACGACCACAAACTTATGATTATTAGAGAGGCCAAAACCTTTAAACGCGATTATCTCGGAATGGCCAAAAGCAGTTAAGGCCCTTTTGGCATAAGGCCGATTTATTTCTACCGTGAATAACACATTAAAGCTACAGACTAACAGGGAGAATTAAAAAGGAATGTCTTTAGGGAGGATTTAAAAGAATCTAACGAATACCCCCCCCCTTTTTTTTTGGGGGGGGGGGGGGGGAGGTCTTTCTCCCTACTATGCAAACAGCGAATGTAGGTTCATAATCATGTTCGGGGTAGTCCCCGCCCTGCCGTACCTTTCAGTTAATCCCAATATCTGTCTTTGTATGATTATTATGTTATTGGCTATATACGTCAACCGCACATCTAAATATGAGTGCCTGGCCGGTCTGCCTCTTGAGTACCCATTATCAAATCACCTGAGGATCAAGACGAACCGCAATTAATTTTAACATTCACTTCATGCTGTTCTAAAGATCTCAAATATAATTTCTGAAAACAAATTCAGACAGAAATATTCAGCGGTAAAGGCGATATTTTAGCTTTAAAAGCCGAGTTGGGCTTGATTTATTTACCGACTTTAGTGTTCCCCTTATGTCAATGACATTCATCTGACTATCATCAAACTGAGTTCCAGGCTATCATGTGACGATTTTTTGTTTTATCTCGGAAAATAATTGGTGATCACGGTGATCGAACAAGAGTTCGTATTTCATACTAAACAAACCCAACCTCTGGTTCAAAAGCGTTTTCACTTCCTTAAGTAGTGATACTGATATAGCAGTAGATTGAAACTACTCATGAAACTACCTGCATGGAATTTGTTGGATTCATGAAACATTCGACAGATCGACATGTTAATTATTATGTCATTCATGTCATAAAGTTAAGTAACAACTGTAACGAGAATGCATTCCACCTAGTGGCAGGAATAATGTCCACCTCAATCGCAATTTTTTCCCAAAAGTCAACTCAAGGGTAATTTAAAGACCCTATAAATTGTACATCCCATTGAAATCATGTTCGCATCATGATAATATTCCCACATTTAAAAAGGTTGCGTACAAGGCTTGAAATTGCCTCAGGTGTATTTTTCGAAGTAGTTGCGATCGTCCTTTATCTTTTTTCTTTATTTCAACAAAAAATGGAAATAGGTTTAGGCGAAAAGCAAGGGATGACGTATCTCTCTCTTAAAATAAAACAGTGTTCACTTCTAACTATCGCTATTTTTAGCTTGAAATCAATAGAATATGATGGAATCTTTTAAACGTCATCTCTAACTCTAATTTCAATCGATCAATATCGCTTATAAAAGCGATAATATCTCCATTTGTCGCGTCAAACCAAATTCCTAAAAACTCACTTTGTTCATATTTAATATTCTTTAAGGCAGATTGACAAATCAACAAATACAGATGGAAAGGTGGATAACTAAATGAATAGATATAAACAACAATACATAGATAGATTGATATATAAGCATAAAGATAGACAGATATATAAATTGATTGATTGATAGACAGATAAATGAATACATGGATTGACTGACAGATAGACAGATAGTGAGGTAAGTAGTTTGGTAGGTAGATAGAGTCCATAACAGGAAAAGAGAGAGAGAGAGAGAGAGAGAGAGAGAGAGTGGGGGAGTGAAAGTGCGGAGAATAGTGGCGCCGTGATAATAGAAAAAAAAATACAAATTTATACATCTTGTAGGAGTTTGGAGTATGTCCACAGAGCCAGAGATTATCCTAATGCTCGCCCCTTGGACGGATTAACAGTAATGATACCCCCACTTTATCCCCCTCGGATCTGCACTAAGCGCTTTCGCATATTATTTTCTGTCCATCGACTCCTTGTCGCAGATTCACGCGGGATTTTGACGCTAGAGACACATATCGTCGCGTTAAGGGCCGTTTCTGTCAGTTATTTGTCGCATTAAAGCACCCATAGTATAAAGTACTCGCGTTATTCCTGTACTAATACACGTCAGCTGATACCCTGGGCTATCGTCTACAACCCGTCGACGATTTCCGCAAGAAGCGTTCGGCAGCTGCAACAATTCGGTCAGCTCTTTCCATGCCCATAGCCTTTTACTCCTCTAAAGACAATGCTCAGGTAGTGCAGAGGCGGCGCGATATTAAAATAATCACGAGCTATTTTTGCAGCTGAGTAATGTGTTTTATAATAGCAAGCAAAGAATGTGCTGTTTTTAGAGGGGAAGCTTTTCTTTTCATTATCACTAAGAATCCATTACGCACTATACATCATAAGTGCATGTGACATTCTTTTTTTCTTTAACCCGGAACCCGCAACTCCTTACTAAATGCCACTTAGAAATTTTTGTCTTCTCAGACAAACTGAGTGCAGATCTCTTTGTCAATTAATGAGTAATACTTATGATAATCAATTAATGAACAATATGTAATACTCCCAAACGGTAGGCTAAAGCCTCGGTCACAAATGCCATTACGAACTGCTACGAACGCCGTACGAACGATTTTTACACAATGGAAATTCGGGAAGACAATGGAAAAGAGGGAGATTCGTACGAAATTATCGTTCGTACGAACCTTTGTGACTGTAGCATTACATTATCGGGATTGCAGAATTAAGACATTTCCTATTTCCATCAATGACAGAAAATTGTTTTAATGCAAAATAAAATAAAATCTTTGACACTCGTGATGATAATGTGTATTGCGAATGTCTGTCTTTCTACATCCTTCTACACTAATGTTCATGTATGGTCAAGCGTTATTTTAAAAAGAACCAGGGCAACTACATATCGTGATGATGATAATGATAATTATATTAATAATAATAATGAATATTAACAATAATAATGATAATCATAATAATCATATTAATAATGATAATAACGATTGAAATAACAGTAATAATAATAATTAGTTTTAAACAAATGAAATAAAGAAGATGAGGGAGGAGGAGGAGGAGAAGGAGGAAGAAGAGCAAGAACATCAATTATATTTACAACGACAGCACCAACTAGCTCATTTCCCATTATTGTAGCGTCCCTCTGTGCTCCTAAAGGTATTTTTATGTTCTTCCCAATCATCCAGGACGTATAAATCATTTTTGAAAGGGGTGAAAAAAGGAAGGGGTAGGGGGTGTGATATCTCACTTCAAAATACCTTGTCGGCAAATATGCATGTTTTAAAGTCGCAATTTTTTTTCTTTTTTATCTGCTTGCTGGTAAACAAATTGAAAATCTGATGACGTGTCATCAGTCTCTTCCCCCAAGTTTCAAAATCTGAGGACTTTTTTTCCCATGGAGAAATTGTTCGCTGACTTGTCGGCAAATTAGATCTGACTATCCCCCCCCCCCCCCCCATCCCTCGTAATTTAAGATGGTCTAGCGATGCCGCTATTTGATAACAGAATCAATTCATTTTAATACTTAACTGTTCATTTACTTAATCAAGGTTTTTCTAAATCCTCGACGAAAAGCAATATGATCCTCCCTTCAATAATGTCGGCTCTGAATCGTAATTCGAGTGTACTGACAGAAGAAAAATCGTTTTTTGTACTATGAACATGGTAGTCAATGATGTGTCATTTTGGATTTAACAAAAATTTCGTTTATTTTTTTCTTACGGATTTAATTTACCTATATTAGGAGAGACCCTTGTATTTCTCCACATCCGATATTAAGAACTGAAAGAAACTCGAATCTCTCTCTCTCTAAGTGCCATATCGTTTGACTTTGGCGATCATGCTGTTCCACAACCCTCGGCTCCTAGCCTTTTGTATTAGTACCACTCCCAGTTCTTTCACTCCTCTCTCTTCCAACAATTTCTGCAGACTGTCCAACCAAAGTATCCTCCTTCTTCCCCTACTCCTTCTTCCCACAATTTTCCCTGTCAAAGCAAGATTCTCTAGGCCTTCTTTACGTGTAATGTGACCCATGAACTTCAACTGCCTAATCAGCATCTCACGTATCATTTTCCTTTGCACTCCAGCTCGTGTAAGAACTTCCTCATTACTAACTTTGTCAGTCCAGGGGATTTTCATCATTCTTCTTAGAAACCACATTTCGCAACTTTCCAAACGCTTTTTAGTATCAGAGGCTAAAGTCGAATCATCCCATGATAAAAGAACAAGTTAATGAATCATTGTGTTTGTCTGATAATAGATGTGATAGATGTGGAGAGTCCTTGCTGATTGAATGAAACATCATAACCTTCATTGAGGCAACAACTGAGAAAAAATCCCTCTAGCATGTTTAGTGTTCGGTAGGAATTAATAGTAATGTGAACGAAACTGAAACACAGCAACGAATACATGGAGAATTGTGCTACTATGACTCGTTGCCATATTGCGTGGAAAAGATGACGTCTAAATGTACGACAGGGTACATAGTATCACTAACTATAACTAAACCATTACTGTTTTAGAACCGGAAAGGGGTATTTACGAGTCACCGAAGCAAATTTCATGAGCTGTGTTTGATGTAAAATTATCCAAGATGCGGACTTTGTTAAAGAGAGAAGCTTTCAGTCGTAAGTTATACAATTGTCATAACTGAGTTACCATGTTGTCTACATAACATAAAAATAATGAATCTACCAAACTGCAATATATTGGAAGTGAATACAGAGAACCCTGGATGTAGTTTGTAAGCAATAGTCCACTCTCATGTGTTCTTAACGGAACAAGAACAATCTCGATGTATTTCAGGGGACCAATAAGCCAGTCCTGCAAGTAGCTTACCTATAAATCATGGTATAACATCCGATCCATTTCTAAGTAAGGAATGACTCGTGGATATCGAATAATATTTGAAGAAAATATTATGGTACTTTCAGTTTTCTACCATTGATCACTCTCATGACGCCAGCCTGCAAGATAGACCCAGTCGGAGAAGATAGATTGGTGTTTGAATATTTAATCATTAATTGCCACCATAGCTATTGATTCTATTGAAATTGCAATGTACATAATAAGACAGGAAATAATAAATATCACATTATTCGTCCCATAATGGTTTGTATATCAAACTAATATATCCCCTACAGATTGTTCATACGCACTGTCTTTGTCACACATATTAAGTCGAAAGAAGCCGACTTGTTTTCATTTCGATTTGCTCGACTAATAAATTAGATGAGGCGTTCATATTTTGATTACAACATAAACCCGATGCGATGTCAACCATTCTAATCACTAATAATTCTACAATCGTATTTTGATTACAGTAAACACTTCCGTTAAGAAAAGTTTGAGTTTTTTAATGAAATTGAAAAACAAATTGTGAGCTGTCCCATTCCTTTAAATCTAAAAAGAAAAAGATTCAAATAATTTGGTTGTTCTTTACATTTTTAGATTGCTCATTCTGTGATTCCCCGTATGGAAGAATACCAGAGTAGCGACCCCACATGAATAGGATCGGACTAGTCATCTCATATTTTAGATATGACTAGAAACACCTTACAACATAACATGCCAAACGACTGATGTCACGCTTCTGCTGTGCCATGTATCAATTCTTTGTTCCTTAATTATTTCATAATACTGAAAACAATGTTTTCAGTATTATTTTAGCAGGACTTTGCCAGTGTCTTTTGATTGTTATAAATACCTGATAATACACCAATATTTACCAAATCATCAGGCACATAACATAATTTTATAAAAACGTAGAATGCAGTGTGGCCAGTATAAAACTCTCATCTTTATTCTTAAAATGAACAGATTTTCATGGAAATTCATCCTCTTGTTTTTTCCGTTTCCCGAGAGCAGGCCTCAATCAGCAAATAAAGATATCGGCAATTTTATTTCATCATGAAACACTGGACGAAGTAATGGATGTGAGGGATGATGAATCCTTCCTGAGGCACTGCCGTGTACGCCCGCTTGCGTGAAATACAATCTTAGGGGTAAACAAACCTCCCCCTCTGCCACCTATCAAGGGGGCGTTAGAGGGGGGCGAGTGGGGTGGGGGAGTCACATGGCTGAGGGTGTTCGACTGGGATGAGTGGTATGATTACAGACGACTGTCTCTGTCAGTCCTTAAGCTACTTGTATGTTACTGTTCATTCTGGATGCATTAGCAAAAAATGACCGATATGATTATGATTGGTTTGGGAGTAGACAGTTTAAAAAGATGCAGCGGACTCTTCACGGATGGATGGGGGTATTGTTTAGCGTCTCCCAGGCACTCAGGCATTCGTTGTTGAAGGGGTAGTCGAGGGAGGTGAAGTGGGAGATAGCTTCTAGCTAACCTCGGGACGGAGCTTGGTAATCGATTTGGGGTGTGAGAGTCTGGATAATGTGGAATAGAAGATGATGCTGGTATTCCAAGTTGTTTATTTTCGTGATGTTTTCGCTGGACAGGGTTAATAATAGAGATGGCTTGGTCTGATGAGGCCTCGTGATCGTTCGATGGTTTCTACTCAAAAAGTTTCCCGTCCGACCTTCGAAGGACACTGTAATGTCCGTTGCTATTATTCTGATCCAGACGAGGAAGTCGGAACGGGTTTCGATCTTCACATCAAACACAAAATTCACTGTTTTCAGAATTTGAAGGTTATGCTCCGATCAGAATTGCTACTGATTCGACTTGTAAATTTGCAGTAACAAGCCTTTTTTTAAATTTTTATAAATGAACCTATATTTTAATGCTGCTCGTCGTAATGAACGTAAAAATAAAACCAATCTATTTTCAATATGAATAAAAAAAACATATTAAGGCCAACAAACAGGTGGCTACCTGATAAAATGTGAGGATGGAATACGTGATGGTATACCCTTACTTACTCTTTATAATAGATTACTTAGATTACAAATTGAACTTGTTTCTGTTTACACTATCAGGTGAAGGTTGAAGGCTAAACATTGTGATGTTGTGATGTAATGAACAAAACCACTATTCAGATCGTTAGTTTGGAAAAACTCTTTGAGCAATACATGTCTCACCATCTGTGGAAGATTCAGACTAACCTTATCGTTTGGATGCATACGTGCCCGCTACCCGCCACTAGATTTACTTGAATCAAACATATATAATTTATGATTCATTGTTGCTTCTTGTAAACCGCCGGTGTCCGCTATTGATGGGCGCTTATTGCGCTTGATTGATCTAAAATGTATCAACATTTTTTTTAAATCGTAAATTTGTCGGTTAATGAATAATTACTTTTGCTCTTTTTATTTTTGTCTTCTTCTTTTTCAATACTTTTACCATTTTTGTCTGTCAATATCTTTTAATTATTGTCAGTGGGTGTGCTTCCGGCTACTACAGTAACTTACCTTTCTGATATACATGTAGCTCATTCTTTTGCAACGCCGATGCATTTTCAACTAGAAAAGAATTCCAGTATAATGTAATCCTTAGTTTATTTCTGTCCGAAGCTACGATATGTATTCTAGCCAGAGGCTGCTGGACCACGTGGTGCAGCTGAGGGGTCACGTGATTAAAGGTAACGCGTGAGTTTGGCTTAAGGATCAAAATGATTGACAATCTGATTGTGCTTGATATCGAAATGATTAAACCAGCTTATACGAAATCTGTTCATGATTACCCATTATTATCATTTAGGGATTAATAGAAATGAGGATTAACATGTATGTATTAGATTTCAAAAAATTGTATTAGACAAATATCAACTCGTTTCGGCAACTCGTGCACATTCAAAAGCAAACTGGTTAAATCTCGGACTCTTTCGAAATCATGGAAACCTTTAAATCTCTTCAATATTCAACAATCTTACAGAAGATTCATCAATTTGGCGCCTGATAGCAACACGATAGAGTCCTTGCTCGAGAAAGTCATTTACAACACTGCAGTTTCTTTCACTCGATGGCGCTATGCGTAAAATCGACAATGGCTCTGGGATATATTGATTTTAATGTTACGAAGAAGAACAAACACCCTAAAATGATTGATTTCCCTTGCAAGGTGTAGTATGTATTGGGGGATCTAGTTTTTTATGTGGGATTTTTCGATGTATTTTCAGTCACCCCTTCTGGGCATCTAGGATGATTGACATCTGTTTTGAAGGGAAAAAAGGAGGTGTTTTTTACTTGGTGAACAAAATTCAGAATCACTTATCCATGATATCTAAGATCATTTGGTGAATTTTGGGTAAGTTGTATTGCACTCGAACAAATATTATTCTGTTGAAGATGACCACAATACCACCACGGCCATTTTTGGATTGATGAGTACTCTCTAAGCTTATTCAAATACATAAGCATGTCTGGCATAGAGGAGAGAAGTACGTTTAATACGTCATGTATGGCAATAAATCGAGCATTCAAATTAGTAATTGAATCATGAACAATTACATGTTGTTTGTACTAACGTTGAAACGATTCTGTTGTTCAGGGGTTTTCCCATCCCACAAATATATACATAAAATAATTATAAAACTCTATCAAGTTATGAGGGTTTTTTTCCAGCAATTATTGATTTCGAGATACAAATTGATGTCGTAGGTGTTTCAAAACTGTTTTCTTAAGAACTTTGAATTGTTCACATCCATCACGACACTGATTATTTTAGAGGTAGTGTATCATGATATGTACATGTGAATATATTTGATTCATATTATGATCATCATAACACATCACTTATGACAGTAACTTAATCATGTAGAGTAATCATTAAAAATCATAGAGAATTTGTTATGCTGTTTTACAATTGTTATCAAATATATACACACAGTAATTATATATATAACTAAAACAAGGTGTGAGTTATGAGTTGTTTTCCAGCAATTGAATTCAAGATAGCAAAGTAATGTAATGTGCGTATCAAAACTTCTAGAGAATTTTGCACTCCCACTGCATTGAATACCCTAAGATGTATCAATCCCGCATAAGGAAAAGGGATATTGAGATGGATGTAATACATATTACCAATCTCATCATCTTCCTCTTCAACCTACGATGATTTCAATCATAATACATATCATATTTCAGTAATATAATAGGGAGAACTTTGATACTACGAAACGCTCTCGGGTATATCCGACAACTTAATCGATATCATTCGTCTTTTTCTGTTTGTTTCATCTCCATTTTCTCTCTTTGATCATTAGGGCTCTCTCGTACTTTCTTCTCTCTCTCTCTCTCTCTCTCTCTCTCTAACTCTCTCTCTCCCCTCTCTCTCTCTCTCTCTCTCTCTCTCTCTCTCTCTCTTAAGAGCACTAATGTAGTTGTTTTTTGCTCAACGGGGGGTGGTATACGCTAATGTGTTATTTTTATCCATTTGAAATTGCTCATTGAAATTTATCATTCTTACTACGGCTTTGTTCATTATTCACTCTTATTCTTTACTTATTTTATGTTATATATTAATATGTATTGATGTTTTTGATGATGTTCATATTGTTTATATTGTTCAAGTAGTTTGTATCTTCATATATGTTGCATTTGTTTACAGGCCCTCTGGAAAAACAGTACTTTCATTACTGACGGGGCTACCCTGTTTGAATAAAACGGAATAAATAAATAAATACATTATTATTTGTTCACTTGAACAATTTAGGCTGCCAGATGCATTCTTATAGGAATACATCTCTGGTTAGTTACACATTAGTTCTCTCACCACCATTCCCCCTCCTCTTAACTCAATCTTTCTCCTCCCATTCCAACTATTCTATATGAATTTACAGTGGTACAGGAAAAAACACATGATCATTATGCAAAATTACATTTATTTTACTTCATTTTTCATACATGCACCACAATCATCAACATCTGAACATTTTTTTATAAAGAGAAGTCACTCCTAATTTGATTGCAATTATAAGCAAACTGAGAGAAATGTGTTGTAAGTATAAGGAAAATCATTTTCGAATGGTTCTTTTATAGTTTGGAAGATTAAAATTGTAAAATCTATAATTTTCATATGAAAGCTATACTCTAGTTTTGTGAAACATTAAATAAATTTCCATTTCTTTTAAAGAAGATGTTTTCTCAATCTGTGCCCTAAATATATATCATTAGTGACATGTTCAAATTTTGCTTTAAACAAAAAAAACACACACGCACACACACACAAACTCTGTCCTCAAAAACTTAAAAGAAATTTGAGAATGCAACTTTGTGTAGGGATCTTCAAAACTGCAAAACCAAACATAATTCCAAATTTCATGAGATTTTTCTCAAGCTACACCTAACCCAATTCTTTGCTTTTCCTCATTCATTCAAATCAACTTGATGTTTGGATGGACACCCCCTTTAAACATAGTAACATTTGACAAAAAATAATAGGGAATCATTTCCAACATGCCACTTGCCTTTCATGATGCATCAACCACCTTTTAATTATTTCTGAACACAAGATTGTATAAAGTTTGATGTTATTAGGGTGGAAATAAATTGAATGAAATATTTGAAAATAGTGATTTCTAATAGAAACATAGAAAATGAGATTTGTAAACGATTAAAAAAATTAAAAAAAATCAAGCTCAATTGCACAACCTCAATCCAGTCAAACAGTTTATACAAGAATAACTAAATTTGATTTAAAAGATAATTACTGAATACATACTTCTAATAGCCAGGCTACAATAAACATATATGTGAACATGTACTAAATCTAGGGTGATCACACTGCCTGTGCAAACAGTCTGCCCCGCGAACACACACACACACAACAGCAGTCAGTTGGTAGAAATAGCAATTTTTGTAAATGTATTTTAAAAAAACTAAACAATAATTTTAAATTTTTATTTCACATATATTTCAAGCATACCTTTAACTACATTTCTGTGTAGTTTCATTGTTATAGGCATGTGTCTTTTCAGCCATGTGTGACATGGCCCGCTGATCGCCCATTGACTCGCGCTGCTATTCTGCGTGGTGAAGAAATGCACCTCAATGTACAAAACTCTCCTACAAAAATGCAATATCCTCATGTGTTTCACTCATTAAATCAATTTGTTATTTACGCTCAAGGTAGCCACAACTGTACTGGGATCACCAAATTTTGTTTTTCTCTGAAATTCAGTCCCTGTGGAATGTTATGGCCAAGAGGGTTACCATCATGCCCAAAGATTGAATGGTATCTCGGAAAATCGTCATAAATCCTCGAATCTGACATCTTTAAAAAAAAAAACATATTCTGTGATGTAGCTGAAAGTCTACAAATTCTTATCATATGATCGGTTTTTCTGAAACACATGGGGAAATAGCTGTGACGGTGATCCAAGTAATTTCCATCGCCATATTGTATTGGCATTGCAAAAATATTAGGAATTTAAGGTCAATATTTGGTGTAAATATGATCTATGGATATATGATTTAAAAAATGCCCCAAAAATGAACAGTTTGACTTTCCTAATTTGCATAATGAGTGCGCGAATATATAATTAGCTGAAATGACCTAATTTGCATATTTGATGAATATTCATGATTTTATTTTATTACAAATGAAATATATTTCCATACCTGTCTGATATACATAGGTTTCACTGATGTATCATGTTCGGTTTTGATTTGATTACATATGCGCATATTAATTAGGTGGACTTAGTTACTTTCACAACTTTTTTATATCTGCAGATTCGCAAAAATGGCAAAAATGACTTATTTTGTTGGCTTCTGTTTTCAAAACGGTAATAGATATATGAATTTTCTTTTTTGTATTTTTTACCACAAAGATGATATTTTAGTGTCTGATAATTTAATTTATTATTTGTGTCCAAGAAAGTGATGAATTAAGTTGTCAACTTTGTCGAATTATGCCATTGTTGATAATTTGACCATTTCTGGCAGGTTTTTCGGTAATTTTGCGATATCAAAAAAATGGTATAAAATCACAACGCATTGACCGATTTCAATTCTGTTTTTTGTTTTTTGAAGCTTTCATAAAGCTTGATCATTTGCAACCATCAAATAACATGTGTTTGTTGTAATTATTTTTGTTGTGCTATGCCTACTAATTCTGTATAAAATCTAAACTATCAAAACAGAAGGTCACTAGAAGATCATTTCATTGAACTATGCCACCCTCCCAATCAACATAGATATTTTCACATTTGAGTGTAACTGCATAAAAAGAACATGGATATCTGTATACTGTATAATGCTTCAATATTTCCAAATAAACAACCACAATGCTCAATGTACAATACCAACTTAGTTAGTTCACATTAACATACTTATGATATTGAGGAAAAACATACAATTGATTGTTCTTACATGTAAATTCACAAGTATTTAAATGTAAAAGTTTACAGAACAATTCTAAGTGATTCAATACAAATTAGATGAAGCGAAAACCCTTACAACCTAGTAGTACTGTTTACATTAAATATAAATATTCAATCATTAATTAAAGCAAGAAAATAAATATATAATAAAAAATAAATTAATTAATCAAGGGTAAAACCAAAGTACCAAACGCTACATGAATTTCTATATCAGACCCTCCCTTTCTTTCTGGTATAAATGATTAGGATCGTATTCAACTAAATAACCTGTATACGAAGACCAATCGCTCAAGGAAGATGAGGGAAGCTGCCTTTATTGACAAGTAGCCTTTAAGTTCAGATTCTAAGTTATATTTTAATGTTAAACATGTACTGCTCATCTGCAAAAAAAAGAAAAAAAGAAAAAAATGTAGTCTTTATAGACAGGTGGTATTTTTATATCGGTGGTAGATAAGAGCATGACAAGGACCCCATTTCACAAAACTTGTCATCAGTTAAGCTAGTAAAATCCTTGCTTCTGATTGGTTATCAGGAAGTTTGTCACTTTAACCCACTTTAAACCCCTAACTGACTTTCACCAGCAAGAGGAACTGAGTTGATGATACAAGTCCCTTCTCATATGATCGTATTGGTTAAATTTCACATATTATTTGGGGTCTAAAATTACCTTCATAGCAATTTTAGGTTCTAAAAGGGCACTAGAAATGTCATAGATAAGAATAAGAGCAATAACCATTAACTTTGAAGGCATTTGCGGTCTGAAAACAGAACTCAACTATCCCTTTAGGAAACGAACAACAATAACATTGGTATATTCCAACTCTAACCAAGTAAACTGTATAAAAAGGTGTTTCCTTATTTAATTGAAATGTCGCAAATTTCCAATCACTCGGTTTCTCTGACATGTCTGCTCTCAATCAAAGTATTTTGTCTATTGTGTTTTGGTACCCATTTAGAAATTTGAATATTTTGTCTTTCTTTCACTGTTTACTTGATATTTTCTGTATGGCTTCGTAGACTAGAGGGAATGAAGAATTGTTGTATTGGATGGGGGAACCCCTGTTAACACGTTAACGCATTGGCGTAAGCCGTGCGGTTACGACCAATGATTTGCGCTGTGTACAGATGGAAGTGCTACAATGCTAGTTTGACCCGTCTTCTGATGAGAACTTTTAAACTGTATAATAATTACAAAATCGTTTATGTAGAAAAGATTGTGTAATGATGCTAATGAAGATGATGGCGATGATGATGATGATGTTGATGATATGATGATGGTGATGATGATAATAATAATTATAGTAAAAATAATAATAATAATGATGATAATAAAATAATAATGAAAATAATATTTTTTGTTATTAAAAGAAGAAGAAGAATAGTGGGTTCTTGTATAGCGCTCATATCTGTCAGACTTGACACTCCTCGCCCTCCGCAATTATTACCCTGGCTTTAGCATGGCTGCCATTACGGCGCTCTAGCATTTCAAGGAATTTATTCCTGCCAGGTACCCATCTAAACAAACTGGGTCGAGTGTGGTATATGTCGATTAATGTTTTTCAAAACGACATTAGTGCCGCGGCGGGACTTGAACCGCAGTCCGATGACATATCCAATCGACCACGACACCTCAATAAGAAGGGAAGAAGAAGAATCAGTAGAATTTTCAGTTGCGCTTGTAGTTTGTATACTTTTGCGGAGTACACCCACCCTCAGAAAATGTTTTTACTGTGTGAAAACATCAGTTTTTATCGGATTTCGTAATATAAGTTAGTAAACATCTACTACACCCTAAACATTACACAACAATAGATGCTGCTATTGTCCTAAATTGATGATTCAAGCAAGAGCGTATAATTGCCTTACGAAGAATCGGCGAACCATACAAGTTTGTTATATAATTTGGCACTGATTTAAAACCTTGTTTAAACACAAATCACACACAATTGAATGTTCTTAGTTGTATACTTGTATGTCTTCATTCAGTCACTTTTCAGGGGAACAAAAACATTAATGAATGGATTGAACACTTTAAGGACATGAATCCAATCCACTGGCTTTCGATTATCTCACTCTCTCTACCTCTCTTTCTCTCTCTTTCAGTGTGTGTGTGTATCTCTCTCTCTCTCTCTCCCTCTCTTTCTCTCTCTTTTTCTTTCTTTCTGCCTCTGTGTGTGTGCGTGTGTGTGCGCGTGCGTGCGTGTGTGTGTGTCTCTCCCTCCCTCCCTTTCTCTCACTCTCTCTTTTCCTCTCCCTCTCTCTCCTTCTGTCTGTCTCTCTCTCTCTCTCTCTCTCTCTCTCTCTCTTCCTCCCCCTCTCTCTCCTCTCTCTCTCTCTCTTCCTCCCCCTCTCTCTCCTCTCTCTCTCTCTCTTTCTTTCTCTCTCTCCCTTCCTCTTTTTTTCAGCCAAAGCACTTTTACAGTGACTCTGTCATACCTATGTGTTGACAAGATACAACCATAATTGCCTTAGCAATTTAGACATTCCTTTGATGCCTATCCTTTTTTCTTTTTTTTTTGATATTATCAATTCCATCCAAACATATTTATAGATTGAAGGATTGTTTGCAGACGGATTCATTCTTTGAATCGATTGTAAGCATTCGGAAGTATTTCTTTCATTTTTTGTAATACCCTTTCACTTGGGAGGCCGTTAACAAAAATGAATATGAAATTGACTAATCTGTATTGCGGTAAACCACTTGCGGCTTTCAAGAAAGCTGGTGGTTGATCTTAGGAACTTAGGAATAGTACTTCGCCTTGAGAGAAAGACAGACAGAAAGGTAAATCAAACGTAACTCCATATTTTGCCAAAATGAGTATTTGATATCAAAATGTTCGGAAAATTTGGGCTCTCCAGGAAACACAAAGACTTAACCCCACCCAACATTCCATTGAAGTCAATGGCTAGTGAAACACAGACTTAACTCCTTAAGGCCCAAGTGATCAGTGGCACATAAACCAATTTGTCTAAAAATTGCCAAAAATGGAGTTACGTCTTTGTGTCACTGACCCTTCGATATAAGAAATAACAGAAAGAGGGGAGGAGGGAGAGGGAGATGAAGAAATGAGGTTAATCAGCGAGAAGGAAACGTGAAGATAGATCGCACGGATACATTGAAAAGGAGAGGGATAGATAGATTGAAAAAGGAGAAGACAGAGAAGAAGACAGACAGACAGAAAGGAATCATCCAGGGAAAAAAGGCGAAATTGACAAATGGTCAGTGGAAGACATACTTTTAAAGCATGCAATTACAGACAAATGAAATGCATGGGTGGGAATAAACTGCCAAAGAAGCCGAGTATAACCATTCAAAAGAGTAGCAACATAGTCATATTTTCCATCCGCCCCCCCTCATTTCCAACCCCTCTCTCTCTCTCTCTCTCTTTCTGTCTCTCTCTCTACCTCTCTATCTCTCGGTTTCTCTCTTTCTCTCACTCCCTCAGTGAGAAAACGTCGGAAACGCCTTTCATAGAAAGCAGACATAGCGTTATTTGTTTTAAGGAAATGTAGACACTTATAGAGAGCGTTCACCTACGCGATATTTCCTAATTTGTCTTCGCTGGGTGTGAGGTGGATCATTGACATTCATGTTAGGTTTATAAAAACCCTAGAGCCTTTAATATTCTCTGAAGAATAGAAGGTGGTGTTTGAATTAAATCATTATTTGATAGGAATTTATTGAGTTCCTAGAAATATACAAATGTAAAGCTGGTCTTCGTTTCACGAATCTTGTTTCTACAGTTTCTTAAAACGTTTGAAATCAAAGTTTGAAATACAGATTTTCAAATGAGCTTTGATAAGTCCAATTTTGTTCTTCGTTGTACCCAAGGGTGTCGATTTGTATCCGTGGTTGGGGGGGATGATAGGTGCCAAAATATTTTCGGCAATGGATATCAAAGCAACCAAGGGGTAGAAGCGTGTGGCAGGTTGCACCCCCTCCCTAAGCGCGTAGCCAAGGGGTTGGGTGCAGGGAGGGAGGAGTTTCCCCCTCACCCGCGAAACTTTGACGTTTCATTAAATTATTAGAGAAAGAAGACGATTCGTTGGACCGTTATCGACTCTTAATCCTTGTTTGAATCAAGTTCCCTTTCCTCCGCGCGTAGCGCGGAAGCTCTGACGTTTCATTAGATTATTAAAGAAAGAAGACGATTCGATGTACCATTCTCGACTCTTAATCCTTGTTTGAATCAAGTTCCCCTTCCTCCGCGCGTAGCGCGGAAGCTCTGACGTTTCATTAGATTATTAAAGAAAGAAGACTATTCGATGTACCATTCTCGACTCTTAATCCTTAATGTTTGAATCAAGTTTCCCTTCCTCCGCGCGTAGCGCGGAAGCTCTGATGTTCATTAGATTATTAAAGTATGAATAGGATTCGATGTACCATTCTCGACTCTTAATCCTTGTCTGAATTCATTTTCGCCCATCCCGCGCGAAGCGCGGAAGCTTTCACGTTTCATTAAATTATTAGAGAAAGAAGACGATTCATTGTATCGTGTCCATGTCTGAGTGCAATTCTCCCCGCCCTCCCGCGCAAGCTTTGACGTTTCATTTAATTATTACTCTTAATCCTTGTCTGAATTCAATTTCGCCCATTCCTGCGCGAAGCGCGGAAGCTTTCACATTTCATTACATTATTAGAGAATGAAGACGTTTCGTTGTATCGCGTGCTTGTCTGAATTAAGTTTCCCCCCCCCCCCTACCGCGCGAAGCGCGGAAGCTGTGACGGTTCAATAAATTATTACTCTTAATCCTTGTCTGTATTCGTTTTCGCCCATCCCGCGCGAAGCGCGGAAGCTTTACCGTTCCATTTAATTATTAGAGAAGGAAGACGATTCGTTGTATCGTGTCCTTGTCTGAATTCAGTTTCCCCCTCCCGCGCGAAGCGGGGAAGCTTTGACGTTTTATTTGATTATTACTCTTAATCCACATCTGAAATCATTTTCGCCCATCCCGCGCGTAGCGCGGAAGCTTTCACGTTTCATTAAATTATTAGAAATGGCCACTAATGGTCACCATTAGTGACTATACAAAATATATGCTCTTCCTAGCTATTTGGGAATGTGTCAGTTTGCAACAGAAATGGAGAAACGCGAATTTGTTGAAAATCATGTGATATCACGAACATTTATAAATCACTTGTATGAAATTGAAAATAAGTCATGGTTGGATTTTATTGGGGGGGGCTAGCGCCCCCAAGCCCCCCCCCCCCTCCACCAGTACACCAGTGACATAGGCTTACATCAGCTTTTAAATGAAAAAAAAATAAGTTGTGACATAATAATCTTTCTCCAAAAATGAAAAATGTTTTAGGAAATATCAGGAAATAAAATGAGTGAAAAAAATAAACAAAGATACAATGACGTGAATTTTAAAGAAAGGTGAACGGAAACAACATAGCAACTAGTGAACTATCTTATAAGTCATACTGATGTCCGAAAATCGTTCTCCTTGTCTCCGATCTCATCACGAATTCGTCACAGAGTTCATCTATGTTTACACTGTCCAGGATTGTCTGATGTGCATTGCAGATTGCTACTTTTGCGCTTCGCGTTTAACATATAGCTTGTTGCTTTTTAACGCTGCGGCTTTGCATTTGGCGCACTGCATTTCTATGATGCTGTTGATTGAACAAATTAAATAAATTCATCAATTCCTCATGAAGCCGTATGAGCGAGAATTCAATTTTTTCTTGTCTCATATACGGTTGTCTCATTTACTTCGTATATATGTAATTATGAAAATGAGATAGCAAAATGTGTATATTGATGGTCATCTTGCGAGTAATAACCATTAACTACTCTCATCGGACTCTCATCATTAATTTTTCTCTTCATTTTTTTTTTTTTTTTGACTTACGCTGTTAATTACGCAGTCTAAGTGACGCCTTGTATCGGCCTACCAGAACATGCGTATGATCAGTTGAAGGCTGAATTAAATATCCTCTTAAGTCATCAGAATACTACTCGACTGTTCCATATGAACGGGTAAACAACAGTTATAAATAGGAAAGACTTTCGAAGACGCCGCCCCCTCCCCCCCCCCCCCCACTCTTTCCCCCCTACGTCATGTTCCGTTTCAAGTTGACTGTATTATGGGCGAAAATTGCCTTTATAATCTCATCTGCTTGGCTAACAGCATGTGGACCCTGGCGCTAGAATCGCTTGATTTTAAGGAAAGCAAAATCAAAATCAGTAGAAAAGTAGGCGGGAGAGAGGTTGAACATTTTCACATTTTCTTCTAATCAAACAACTGAACAAAATAACTTGCGCTGTCTTTAAGTTTAAAGTTGTGTAGATCAATTAGTGATGGGGAAATTGCAATGTGAATATAATCGTGTAGCGTCCCAACCCTACTACTTTGTGTAGGTCATTCAATGTCTTGTAAGTGCGCACAAGAAAAGGGTTATCTCATAATTTTGCCCAATTTTTTTCATTTTGATTGTAGTAATTTAGCACACGGTACAATTATATCATAACAGCACTCTTTTTCATAACAGTAGATTAGTATATTATAACAGTTATTATTATCATTACTTTTTTTTCCTCAGAAACTCTTTATAACCGTTTTCTCCGTATATTTTCTGCCAAAGAAATGTAGTCATTGCGTATATGCATATATGCAGGAACAGGTTTAGTAATCTGATTTACCCAAACGTTTGTTTGTCTGCTTCTCTGAATTTGTTTAAAGTGTAGAACAGGCTGGAGTATCCTCGATGTTGCCCTTAATTTAAATGTTAATATTCACTGACGGGCAGAAAGCATTCTGTGGGATACTTCTGATTTTCCCAGCGCTCCTCCCTTTTCTCTCTTGACTCCATATTTTTGTCTTTATTTTAATGGTGATCTCATCGGAACCAGCTGACAGGTTGAGGTCTAAGTGGGTCAGATCCTTGTGCTGAGAGGCTAGAGTCAGTCTCTAATCAATTACGATTGATTTCTATGAATATTCTTAATAACTGGGTGCACTTCACACCGTATTGAGACGAATGATTTGGCGGTCTGTTTGATCTCATAAATGGTTGTATGTGTTCTTTTATTTTGGGGGTGGTCGTGGTCATGGTTTTATTACACACGTTATTTTCTCTCCTGACCTTTAAAGATATCTTTTTAATTAATTGTTTTTGGCTAACCATTGCTTTGATATTTATTTCCCTTTATATTCAGACCCCACTTCAGCTTGTAACCCCCCCCCCCCCCTCTTCCTCCTGTTTGTGTGAACAAATCCATACAATTAAGTTTCACCTGTCAATTTCGCACTGGATTTAGAATTTATTAAGAATTATTTTTTTAATATCAAAAGTAATAATCTGGATTAATACCGCGCTTGATAGATTAATAGATTAACTGCATTTGTAATGGCAATCTGTTCCTTCTTTGGGAGTATTGCATAACATCAATGTATCCACTGGTCAACGGGAACCGAATAGGTCCTGTGAATAAAAAGGATTGAAAATTAACGGTCTTTAACATGATGTGGCTCACTTTTACAGACTGACACTGTTCTGCATGGCAGAGTAATTTTTAAAAATAATTCCTTTATTTGGGAATACCCATTTCGTTTAATATAGCCCATAAATCTGGTATTAAAATGTTGAAATAGTTTGTAACAGGACATGTTATTGTATTGAAATTGGCTTGACGTCATTATCTTGAAGGTCTTTGTCATAATCTGTATTGCATGATGTCATTATCGAACAGGGGTGGCCGGGTGGGGGTGAGGAGAGAGAGGATGAGGAGGGGGAGGGTGAGGAGTGGGGTGGGTGAGGAGTGGGGTTAGGGTTGGGGAGGGTGAGGAGTGGGGTGGGGAGGAGTGTGAGGGTGAGGGTGAGGGTGAGGAGTGGGGTTGGGGAGAGGGAGGGTGGGGAGTGGGTGGGGTGTGTGAGGAGTGGTGTGGGGGAGGGTGAGGAGTGGGTGGTGAGGGTGAGGAGTGGAGTTGGGGAGGGTGAGGTGAGGGGTGGGGAGGGGGAGGGTGAGGGTGAGGAGTGGGGTGGGTGAGGAGTGGGGTTGGGGAGAGGGAGGGTGGGGGAGTGGGTGGGGTGGGTGAGGAGTGGTGTGGGGGAGGGTGAGGAGCGGGGTTGGGGAGGGGTGAGGAGTGGGTGGGGGAGGGTGAGGAGTGGGGTGGGAGGGGGAGGAGTGGGGTTGGGGAGGGTGAGGTGAGGGGTGGGGAGGGGAGGGTGAGGGTGAGGAGTGGGGTGGGTGAGGAGTGGGGTTGGGGAGAGGGAGGGTGGGGGAGTGGGTGGGTGAGGAGTGGTGTGGGGGAGGGTGAGGAGCGGGGTTGGGGAGGGGTGAGGAGTGGGTGGGGGAGGGTGAGGAGTGGGGTGGGAGGGGGAGGAGTGGGGTTGGGGAAGCGGAGGAGTGGGGTGGGAGGGGGAGGAGTGGGGTCGGGGAGGGGGAGGGGAGGAGTGGGGGGGAGGGGAATAAACAAGGCAGCTATAAAAGACCGAACAAGGAATGAAGAGGTAGAAGAAATGTTTCAATGAGTAATGTCAGCCCAGTAATGTAAGAGACAAAATGCGAGCCAAAATGCGATTGATTGGTTGATTGTGATGTATTGCAGGCAAATAGCTTACTCGCTCAATCGTTCTCTTTCTCCGAATCATCTCTAAATGATACTAAACCAACCATTACTTTATTCTGATGCAATTATTGAAGGCACCTCACGATTTTTATCTCTAGAAATTGAGCGCTAGAATACATTCTCCCGAGGTGCTTGCTATCAACGAAACGGAATTGAGCTCTCTCAAAGATGCTTTGCAATGCCGGTATGCTTTTAAGAATATCTTCACAAAGTGTGATTGTCAATCTAGATATGCTTCGCAATGACAGAAGATATATGCGATCGATGATTTTTTATGAAGTTGATGGAATTTCTGAATAGATGAGTTCACTATGAAGAAATGAAAGATCGCTCCTTGTTTATGTGATGAAGGAGATTTTGAATTTCATCTTATGCAACTACTCAAAGATGGATTTCATCAGGATAGGATAGAATTATGATCGGAGCAAGTATATAACATTAGATGCTCTTTCTTTTCAAGAGTGTTAGTTTAAACATTCAAAATAAACAATCTAATCCGCTTCCTTATACATGTAATTTGATTACCTTTGTAGTAGATGAGGAGACTCATCTAATGAAATACTGCGGTCGAATCAACGGAGAACTGAATACCTGTATTAAAACTTTATCATTAATCTTTAAATCCGAGGTTAAACTATGATCACCATGATGAATGCTGGATGTTCTGCTATACCCCATCATACGTGTCTTAATGTTCCTACACAATCAGTGTCTTTCTTGAAAGTCCAAGTGGTTTACCGCAATACAGATTTAGTCAATTTTCATATTCATTTCTTTTTTAACGGCCTCCCAAGTGAAAGGGTATTACAAAAGATGAAAGAAATACTTCCGAATGCTTAAAATCGATTTAAAGAATAAATCCGTCTGCAAACAATCAGTGCAATTTAGCATTCCAATTTCCATTGTATACATTGCCAGTCTCACAAGCACACGATGAGTCGCTGACGCAGCCCTACGTCGGGAAATGACGCAGCACTACGTCGGGAAATGACGCAGCCCTACGTCAGGAAATGACGCAGCCCTACATCAGGAAACGACGCATGTTTTTTTCCTGATTCTGAAGGGAGTCATATGAACATTGTATCTCACCATGCACTCATAAATGCCCATCTCGTCATATCACAATATCAAAAACGTTGATGGGAACCGCTGCTCATTCAAACGGGATTCGCTTCTATTTTAATCATCTACAAGTTTCTAAGCTTGTCATCAAAGTGTTGAGGTACAAACAATAAAGGGTTAGCAAGAAGACGGTTGATATTTGCTAGGGGAAAGGGGACATATCCTCTGAAGGTAATTGAGAACGTTCGTTCAATATGTACATCGATCGGATCAAAAGTCAGGGGGAAGTTTGTGATTTACAAAGCCCTTCCTCAGAGGAGATGCAGGTGTTTGGCGATCGGGGAAGACTGAGGATGGATAGCAGTCTATTGACAGGGAACACGAGTTAAGGCCTTTGGTATAAGCAACACTTGCACGAAATTGCACGCTATTGCACGAGATTGCACGAGATAGATACTGAGAATGAGCGCGAACTCTTGAAATTTAATTCCGCTTGTCGCTTTGTAGATAGGTTTTCCAGGAGATGGGGAGAGGTAACGTAGCCCGATACGCGTTGCACTTTAGTATGGGATGCAAGGCATTGGTTACTATTTGGACAACCGAGGGATTCCTCGGGCAAACGTCAGAGTGTTTCATGTGCCATTAAAATATTTATTTCAAAACATCCGAGTTAGGACTCTGATATTCTATCCCTACGGAATGTTAACGTTTGAGTTTATATGTTTCTTTAATGTGGGTTGAGAGGGTAAATGTTCCTATTACGTCCCTCATTGCGAGAGGTTTAGAATATCATTGCAAGTTGTGAATGGGAAGAGTGTCAGTGAACTCTATGTACTATCTTAGTCATGTTACTGATGCATGTATTTTCCCAGTTAGAATAGCACCCATTCACAAACAGGCTGCTATTTCATTAAAGGTAATACAAAGGTTTGGTATGGGGTCATGAATTTGGTTCAAATGAACATATTGGAAGCATATACGACCCTACAATATTCAGTGATCGTTGTCGCGGTCGAAATCGACTCTAAAGTTATGAAATTGTAAATAATAAACACTTTATGTTGAATAGCTCCCTCTCAAGGTCAAGATATTAATTAAGCTATAAAACAATGTTTATTGACTAAAATTGACTGAATAGCTATTCTCGTTTGGAAATTATATACCACAACTACATATTCTGAGATTTTCATAGTCGCAGCTACCATTGTACGGCCGTAGGAGCTATTTGAAATTTATCAAAATTTACCGGGAGCACCGGTAAATCTTTATATTCAATTTTTCTCGAAAGCAGAAGTGTTTTAGGGGCTAAAATTTCAGGTGTTTTTAATACATCCACAGGGGCATCCAAATATGTTAAAATTGTAAAGAATCACTATCCACCCATTTTTCAAAATTTCCCAAAACTTTGTAATACCTTTAAGTATAGCTATTGTCATAGATCTGGGTTGTTCAAGGCAAATTATCAGAATAAATTTTACGTATTGGGAAGAGTAATCAATATCGAAATGGACCTGTCTTTGAGGGAGACTAAGGCGTTTTAGGTTGGTTTTTAAGTAAGAAAACAAATCGGCATGGCCGACGCAGTGAAACATATTATACTCAATTAAAATGGAGACAAAAATGTGATTACAATGACCCGAAAGCATGTAAGAGAGATGTATTGATAGGGAGAGAGATGGCATGAGGGTGAGAGTGAGGGTGAGACAACAGTGAGGGGAGATAGAGGGAAGAGAAATAAAATGAGAGAGACTGCGAATGTGAGTGAGAGGGATGAGAAAGGGACACGGGGGCAGTATGGGATGCCATAGAGAGAGAGAGAGACAGAGACAGAGAGAGACAGAGAGAGACTTACAGACAGACAGAGACAGAGAGAGAGACAGAAAGATAGAGAGACAGAGAGACAGACAGAGAGACAGACAGACAAACAGACAGAGACAGATACAGAGATGAAGAAGGTGAGACAAAGGTGAAAAGTTAGGGGGAGGAGGATAATAGGGAGAGGAAAGACAAAGAGACAGAGAGCGAGAGACAGAGAGAGATATATGTAGAGGTGGAGAACGAGAGAGAGGGGTGAGGGAGGTGAGAGAGAAAGAGAGAGAGAGAAAGAGAGAGAGAGAGAAAGAGAGACGGGTAAAGCTATAAAGGTGAGGGGGACAGGTGTACAGACAATAGAGGTATAAGAATATGAAGAAAAGTGGCAGATGGAATTGGGAACATAGAATTAGTCTTAAAAGCTCTTTCGGAAAATACAGAAAGAAGAGATGGAAATACTGAGTCCGAAATATGAGAATGGGAGATGAGAGGAAATAATAGGGGAGAGGTAGTGAAGGAGAGGGGAAATAGGACGGGAAGAGATGATGGCATCTCAGGCAATCCAGGAATAAAGTGGGGCAATCTACACACAAAGAAATATTTGGGTAATCTTACTCAAATAGGCAAATAAATTTTGACACTATAGTGACACACTTAACTGAATGCATTAACTCATCAAATTGAGTTTAATAACGCACAGGAATGACTTTTTTTAATTTGACATTATAGGGACATGGCAAATGAGTATTTTAAATAAGTGAGTTATTTAACTCATTAAATTAACTCATTGACTCATTACATTGAGTTTAATAACGCACAGGAATGAGTTTTGTTAATTTGACATTATAGTGACATGGCAAATGAGTATTTTAAATAAGTGAGTTATTTAACCTAATGTTATGAGTAAATCGCTCCAACTCAAGTAGTGAATAATGCTTCAATTACTCAGTTCGTCAGGTTAATCGCCGTTGTTACGGCCCTTTTTCTGCCGCTGATCCTTCCCGGCCCCGCTGGAGCTGTCGGCAATGGTGCCGTCAGTGGTGCCGGTCACGGTAGCGTCAAAACCATGCATTTCCATGTCGAGAAATACGATAAAAAACCACCAAGATGATTCACAAAAGTACAAAATTGACGTGTAGTAATAAAGACCGAGGTCCAATCAACAAATGTTTATCAAATATAAATCGAATAACGTTCGATTGCAGAGATTTCGACGGATTCTGTGCGACGAAATCCTAGTGTTTCGCACTAAAAATTGCATGCGCGGGCGGGTTCTCGTATATTCTCGAACGACAATTATGAAGTAAAATTGTGAGTTTGTATGTTTGTCACTGTTAAAATGGAAATCCTTCGCCATGCACTCCACACACTTCGGTCGTGCACAAGAAGAGCTTCAACATTTCAGCACTAGATCAAGATTCTATATCTAATCGGTAGTCTTAACTTGTTTTAGAAAAAGTCTGAATAAAATTCAAGGGATCCCCTTGGCTACTAACTGATTCAAAATTAAGAAAAATCAAATCTACTTTCACTTATTCTGTGGCTTGTCGGCCGCTAAAAACGTGATGATCGATCGGGTACGTACGTACGATCACGAACGCGTACGAATATTCATCAGAGAAATATGTACACGCATGCAAAGAGTAAGATAGCTCCTAAGACGAGTACAGCTGAGGTTGTAGGTTTTTTTACTCATCCAACGAATAAAGAGTCTGTGACATATTAAGGAGCAAAAAGTCACTTTACACACTTGTGAATATTTTTACTCATTCGGTCACTAAAGTTTGAGAATACTCATCCAATATGTACTTACATGTGTACTTTAATGAGTAAAACGACTCATCGAGAAAATTATCGGGTCACATACTCGTTTTAAATATCATGTGTGTAAAATTTCACTAAGAGAAAGGTGTTGTATTCACCAAATGTGTAAAATAATGCATTTATTAGATATATTCTCTCGACTGAGTGAGTGAGCTACGATTTTTACTCACCATACTTAGTTCCGTTTTTGTTTGTGTAGGTCAAAACGGTTTAAACATTACAAGTTGATGTTCAACAGATCATTAGGATTATAGCGAACTTCTGAAGTTTATTGCTTATAATTATTCGTTTGAATTTAAGGATTGCATCTTGTATTTCATTATTGGAGCCACTTCAAATTCGTAACACAATGTAGTTATAGTAGTCATATAATTATAATTAAGCCATGGATAATCTTCTCACGAGAGACATTCCTTATGGATTATTTGCAAAAGTTTTCAATTATATTACCAAGTTTTAACGATTTTCAAGATCTCGATCATCCTAATTCTTTCAAAATAATATAATATATGTAGTAATAATTCTCTCCCTCTTGTTTCTCTGTTATGATATAGAGTATCACAAATCTCTAAGATTGAAAACTCATTCCGGTATCTTGATTAAGACTGCAAACACCGTTTTGTATTCATTTTCTCTCCAAATGTTATCGTGAACAAAATCCGCTAAAATGTTAATCCTACCTACATTATTGTTTGTGTGCAATAATATCATCTTCCTCGCGGAAAGTAGAACTCAATGACACGAAAGGTTTTGAGTAACTTTCCATTCCACGTAGAAAGAAAGCGAACATTCGAGATTTCGTGAGAAAAATAATCAGCCATTAACCTCCTACTAATTGCAAATGATAGGGAAGGTATTTCCGAACTTCCCTGGTCACAGATCCATCCAGAGTATCATTATATGATGTTAGGCCATGTTATTATTGTTTTTCCGCTCGTGCGGTGCTTGTATTTTCACACAACAGCAATGGCAATGCTTTGGGTGGGTAAACACGACATGAGACATGACTAGGATAGGAAAAAAATGTTGCTCAATGCCACGAAAGATGTCAAAACAATTCTTTTCAATTTTGTTTTTCCATTCTGCCTCTCTCTCCATCTCTTTTTTTTCTTCTCTCTCTCTTTCTCTTTGCTTTACTCTCCCTCTCTCTCCCTAACTATGTATTGATATCTCTGTCTGTCTCTGCTATCTCTTCCATAATGACCATGATGATGTGATGATCTCTTTCATCGTAATTTGCTTTTTGAGGTACGGACATGCTAACACAATGTCGTTGACAAATGGCGCACCGCCTCTGATTTGAAGAAGAAAAGAAGGAAGACAAAATAAATAGCATCTATCGAATCCATCGAATCGCACTTTATTTCTGGTGTATCACTCTTGTAAATCTTACAGAGCTTATTTAAAGAAAAAGGAATAATGTCTGCTACTTCCTAGCGATGGTTTTACCCTCTTTTACACCTCTTATTATACCGATCGAAAACAACATGTTGAAATAAGTGATTAACTAACCCAGACAGATCTGTGACAGATTTAGGCTGACAACATTAAATCATGCGTGTTGACTGAGAATCTGTCTACATGTCTACATAATTATTACTTTACATATTGGCCTAGTACACGTTACCGATCTGTTGAAGATAGACAAGAAGAAATACAGACCATCCCGTGATTAAGATCGTCATTGAAGTGAGAATGGAAACATGAAATGGGTAATAATGTTGATGGATAACCATTAATGTTATCAATACTACATGCAAATAGTGGCCTGTACATAGGTTGTACAAAGGGTGTGTGTGGAAGATGAGTCAAAGATCAACATATGTCGCAAACTCAATCATCTTGGTCACTGTATAAAAACAAGATGGCTGATGATATTACATATACTTTACTGATCTCTGAGAAGTGTCTAACTTTTGGTTTTAAGTGGCCCAAACATTGTCGAGCATGTGTGCAGCGCTTTGTAACTGCAAGGAAAAGGTGCTATATCAAATATCTTTTGGATTGGATTGGATTGGATAAGAGAGAGCACGATTAGAGCGAGATAGAGAGAGAGAGAAAGAGAGAGAGAGAGAGAGAGAGAGAGGGGGAGGGAGAGAGAGAACGCGCGCGATAAGGGAAGACTTTTAATTTGAAACTGTTCAAGAATAACATATATTTTGTTATTATCATTTCATTTTAATCAATAGATGATTTTCTGTAAACAAAGGACAAAATAGAGATTGCTTTTTCTTTGTTGTATTTTTATTAATAATAAGATATATTCCACATGTTGACAATAAGTTAAAAAGCAAACAAATTCATTTTTAGATAAATGAGCCATAAGCAACAAAACGTATTGCCTGTTAAAAAGTCAATAGTAACTAAAGCTAAAGGGGTAAACATTATCATCTTCTTTCCACATGTCATCTAAACCCCTCCTACGCACACCAACAACAAATACTCTTTGCTTGCTGGTCCCAATGCACCCCTCCCTCATTCTATTCCGCCCCCTCGAGATACGCAATGTACTGTAAAGCTCCCGGTCACCCGAGAATGAATTCTTGCTGTCATGTGACTGGATGTTTCAGCTGATCACGTGCACGTTTAAATGGTCACGTGTACCCTACGTGATAATTACGCCCATCGGAACACGAATATTCTAAGCGCTTGAGCACACCATGAAACAAACAATCTGAACTCGATTTCTTCAACCTCCAAAAGAAGGCGCGATAACTCAGTCGGTAGAGCAGTGGTCTCGTAATCCGGTGACCCGGGTTCGAAACCAAGTCGATGCGCTAGTGCCCTTTGGTAAGGCATTAATCCTCATTACCAGGTCCATCGGAGAGGACCTAAGGCCGTCGGCCGTCTGGTTGCTTACTTACAGTCAGGTAAAAAAAAAAAAAAAAAAAAAAAAAAACTGATTGGTAAATCCCGCAGAGGCAGATAATACCAGTATCTCCCTGGAATATAGGTCGACTGTGAACTAAGCTTTGACCACTCATCAATAAAACACAACAGCGCGAGTCATAAGACATTTCATAGGCTTGAATGCATTATCAGTAGTGTAACGGTTTAAAAACCGTTTTTTAAAAAGGTTAATACAACCAGGGACTTGATAGACAAGGACTGGAATCAAGCCGTTCTCCTTTGACCCCATGCTCCACGCCGCCGAAAAGTTATGCGCTAATCTGCAACTGTTCACCAGGTGGTAGAATAAAAGAGCACATGAATTTTCAGGATTTAGAATTCCTACATCAGAAAATGGTATCACAGCAATTGTTCGCTGTCCCTTCCAATGATTTCTCATCCATTGTTAAATGTGTAAAGAGTAGAACAAGCGAACACAAACTTGTGTAATTTCATCCTTTTTTAAACTTGAAAAATACAAAAAACACGCGAAAACACGCATTAGCGAACTTAATGTTATTGAAGATTGTAAATCATGGATCAAATAACGGGACATTAAAGCATGCACAAATTAGCGCATCATCCTTAAATATTGAGTTTTTGTCAGGATGTAATTTTTCTTTTACCAACTCTGGCACACAAATTATAGGAAGGACGGAGTTCTAAATTTGAAAATTTGTTTGATGCACTATTCCCAATACAATCCCCATATAAAGTTTTTGATTTACACTGAAATTTTGCCGGTAATTTAATATTTTGTAATAAATGTGAAACTGGTGCCTGGCTTCCGAAAGTCCCCGCAGTGGAAGCGCGGTTCGGAACATGGAACTTCAAAGCCAAGTGGAATGTTACACATCCCATTGTTACGCTTTAGAACTCACGAATGCGTTGAATAAATTACAAGAGTTTCGCCGGCTTGATTCCAGTCCTTCTCTAACAAGTCCCTGATACAACTGCATGAAAGACATCAATATTGTGTTAACAATGTGGTGCGTGTGCGCATGTACTCTTTTTGATAATGTCACACCGAAGTATGTCTTTGTAACGAATATTTATGTGTGTCTTGTATTCTCATGTTTGCTTTTGAGTGGAATGAAACGGAACGGAACTGAACTGAAATGAACAAAGTATTTTGACATACTAGAATGCAACGTTTTCACATAGTGTTCCGATCAATGATGTGATTACGTTGCGGTCCTCTGTGGTAATGCACGTTAATTCAATGGTGTCACACAGCGTGTTATCACGATGAAAACTGTATATTTATTAGGTGGTCTGTCAACGACAGATCACCTATTAATTTCGTCAAAATTTTCTTTCTTTATTAAAAAAATAATTATTATTCTACCCACTTTTTTGTGTAGAGGATAACTCAAAATCAGATAGGTCATGAGACGAGACAATAAAATTTCCAAGGTCATCAATTCTTCATGACGTCATCCAGGCGCCATTTTGTGAACTTTTCTGAAAATCAACGATCATAACTTCATAACAGAAGGTAATTTTAAATTCATATTTATCATGATTAAGGTCAATATCCGTCCGGTCAATTTCAGGTCAATAAACGCGCACGCAAAATTTTAAAATGCTTAAAATATTTTTTTTTAAAATCAAATTAGAGTACGTTCTAGACCATTTTAAGCATTTCAAATTTTGCGTGCGTGCACGACCGCCCGCGCGTCTTCGTTCGTCATGGCCGCACGCAACATCGAACCACCATTTATTTTTTCCCGAACAA
Organism: Strongylocentrotus droebachiensis; assembly: GCA_035222895.1. Lineage (NCBI taxonomy): Eukaryota > Metazoa > Echinodermata > Echinoidea > Camarodonta > Strongylocentrotidae > Strongylocentrotus > Strongylocentrotus droebachiensis. The sequence goes on from JAVYIG010006116.1 coordinate 75,301, forward strand.
CTTGATACCATGTTTAACTCTTTATGACCATTAATAACGGAATGAGCGTCCGTTTTAGATTAATGTCCGTGTGCGCGAGCTCTTGTAATACATAGCATATATGTCACAGGAAACACCTGTTACAATAATAATAATATTCCGCTTTTATATAGCGCTTAAAGATGCTATGTCCCTTTTGCAGCTAACATCAAATTCTGTAGAACTTTGCAGGAATTATGAATATGTCATGTATGTCCTATCTGTGAAATTTAAACATTAGCAGTGTCCTAATATTCAAATTATGCAAGGAAACCTGTTTACTTGCTATACTTCACTGTCAGACACTATTGAGTAACTGACTGGCTTTTTTCCTTCTTTGGTAATAACATACATAAAATGAGCTGTAAAAAGTACATGAGCATTTGTGTACATCAATAACCCACTTCTTGTAGGCCAAAATTAATCTGATTGAATCTTTGCGCAGCATAAAACGTACGACCATTCCGTACAATGGTCTGAAAATCGAGACTATTACTTACTGGCTCTATAGCTCTTAAGTCGATTCGACAACTAATGGTCGTTATTTTCCCACTTAAAGACATTTTCAAGCCCCCCCTTTTTTTAGGAAAGTTCTAAATTAGTAGTATCTTTCGAATGCCGTTGGAATTTAACCTTTTCATTTTGTTTGGCCTGCAAATAGGACATAGTACCTTTAAAGTCAAAGTCCACTCCAAAACTAACTTACTTTCAATAGAAGCAGAAAAATCGGACAATCCAAGCAAAACAAGTTTAATTTAAATTAGATAACTGATAAGGACTGATAAGTACAGTGTACGATGTCGCAACGTGATCTACCAATTTCCAATAAAATTTGTTGAACCTTCACATTTTCGTACGAATTAAGATAATTGGATACTTTGATTGATATTACAAGCAATTAGTCTCGTAAATCTTCATTATCGTGGAGACTTAAAGGCATAAATTCTTCTGCGCATGCTCACTGGTTATACCCTTAGAGCCTAAGATCAGTCACACGTTTTCAAGCTTGAAGGGGAGAGCAGCTACCAAATCAATTGATCATGGTTAATGCTACCTCCGTTCCAGAGGGGATGATCTTCCAGGAGATCTGAACAGAAATTGATACAAACGACTTAACGTACTGCAGGGATTAGATAATATGCTTCGAGATCGTATGTTTTCGAAGTGACGATACATGATACGATTCCCAGGGAGCGAGAATTACTCGTATGTCTTTAGCAGGCGACAACCTTGAAAACAAAATTATATGACTCGATAACCTTGAACGTAGGCCTATGTCATTGTCATGACGTAACAAAGAAGAACATTCATTGTCGACAAAAACGGACAAAATGTGACAAGTCTGACAATTCGAACACATGTTCAGTCCCTTCCCTAAAAAAGAATACATACATTTTCATTGTGGAAAAAGTCCCATGCTCTCTTCGTTCCTGTTTATCATGACTACGTGAGGGATCACATGATTTTCTTCATGTGGTATGAGTGGACGGACAGACAGACATGAATTGGAGTGTGTCTCACTGGACTCTCAGTGCCCTATCGATGATCTATTTTAAGGTACTTTCCATTACGAAGGTTGACGCCGTAAGGCGACGTGCTCAATCCAAACACTCTTCCATTGACCTAATTCATATTTATTGTAAGGTTTGATGCATCACAGCGCGCCTTGTTTTCTGACAGATAATTCCTTTTGTGTGACTTTGTGGTCCGTTCATCACCTGATCACATGTTTTGTATGTAATGTGAGTAGCTCTTATAGGGCGGGCCAAAACAAGTGCTTTTGTCACGGATTCTAGACTTGTTTTTTATATTCGATGATTCATCAAAATATGAGATATATCATTATTACATTATTATTATTTAGATAGGCATATAATTATACTATTTTACACCAACATGACTTGCAGATGAAGTTATATTGACGAAACTATTTGTCTCAATTTTGAGTTGGCTGAGTACAAAAGAATTAAGGACAAGGTCCTGTTGTAGTTTGATGTCATTGTAAAATTAATGTAGATGTTTTGGAAACTTTCGGACCTGTTAAGTGTAAGTTTGCATGCTCATCAACAAACTTTATCAGAATAGTTTGTACGGTAAACTCATAGTGGAGATCTAACAACCAAGACGAGAAAAAAGAGCCATGCTGATGACGTTGTTGTTTCCGATGACTAAGGTTCCGGTACTTGGTCGTATGACGGCAAAGATGAAGGAGCTTCCATAGACAAACGTGTCGGGCAAATAAAAATAAAAATATCTTGGAGAACTCTTCGTTCAGGATCCGAGGCAGATCGTGCGACATATTCTGATGGTGAGGAGGGGTACTTGAAATGAATTTCTCTCTCCTCCATCTAAACACTTCTGGGACGTCAATGATTTCAACAAACAAACGCGCATGAGAATGACCTTTGGGTAGAAGTCATATGCCTTTGGTCTGAAGGATGTAGAAAGGTTACCGAGCCTTCTATTCTGATGAAAGTGAGCGATTATTTCATCTTTCTTTCTTAACATTAAAACTGACAGTATACAATATCTCGTATAGATTTCGAAAGTTTCTTGATTAGTGTGTAAGTTTCCCCTTGTTGATTTCTTTCTTTCGTTCTTGTTTTGATTTTGTTGTAGGGGACGGTGACTTCTTGCTCTGATTTCCTGATTTCATAAAATTTGTTCATCAAATGTCCATCATTTAAATTTGTACTATTTTGTGTAGTTATATGAACATAGCAGAAACAAATCCAAGTCAGAAGGAAAGAGTATGCATATTTTCACATAGTCACGTGCAATTTATGCAAATTTGATTCCCAAACCTCGTGACTTTTTAAAAACCCGTAGTGATAATTTTGATGTCTCAAGAAGCTTCGCTCGTTTTCATTTTTTATTTTTTTATTTCGTATTTACTTGTTTGCTTGTTTGCTTTCTTTATTCAATAACCTTCAATGGGGAACTGCATAACAAGAAGATATCTTGCTACCCAAGTGCATTCAGTAAGAGTTGTATTTTAGTTGAATGCACTTTACGGCTCGGCACATCGCCTTAATCCATCCACTCTGTTTTGAACATTTTCGGCGGAGTCGCCACAAATTGATGCATTACAGCGTCTCGTGTAACGCTTCTAAAAACCTAACATTTACGCACACAACCATAAATCGATTGCACATGTTGCATGATCGATAAAACACAAAAATTGAGCAAAATGTTTGAATTCCTGCTGATACATATTTTGGTGGAGTATACATAATGATGAAGAACAGTTCACTTATCGGAAAGATGATCCGTTAAAGGTAAAGACCAGTATTGGAAACGCCCCAATTTCAAAAAATGAAATGGAAGCTCTTATTACCAATCATGTGAAAGAATATGTTTTTAATAATACATAATGATAAAAATGTTGACGGAAAACCGCCTACTAATTGATATATTTGGTAAATTAGTGTATCTCTCGCCTGTTGAGAGATACAAATGCACGTGTCGCGCACGTGTGTGTAGTCCCATATACATCTTTCTGTGTACAGTGATTCTAAATTTATGAAGACTTGGCCAAATTTCTTATCATTTTGATGATTCCAGAACCTTGCAGTACATCTATGCTAGATGATCAACCTTTTCTGATCGATTTCACAATGTTTCTTTCACAATGCAATCGCATGACCATAACTGGTCTTTAGCTTTAACATATTTAATGCGAAGTAAACTACACTGGAAGAAGAATCGATGATTTTGGGTAGGGCTGTCTTGAAATCAATAGCCGATCACACGGCGGGGGGTGAAAATTTTTTTTTTTTTAAATGCCGGGGGGTGAAACTTAGTTTTAATAACAAATTTTCTTTTTCTTACTCAAATTTTAGGAATTGTTTGAAATTCAATAATTGTCTTAGCAGTGATAATACTGGAAAAAAAATAGAGATGGGATAATTTTATTTCCTTTACTTTTATCCAGCGATGCTGTATGACAATGCCTGTTCCTAGATCGTAAATGTATTATTCAGTGTTTATACATTATCCTTATCATTTCAAGTTAAATAAATGGGAAAGGAAATAATGAAATTAAAATGTAAACTATGTCAAGAAATAAAAGATTAATGAATAATATGCAACTTTTTAAAAGTGGAAATACGTCATTCTACATGAAAATATTTAAGGGAAAATGCACAAACAAAAGAGAAAGCAAAATTTGTCTTTGGAGCCTGAGGTTTTGTTATTGTTTTAAAGACTATTTCCAACCAAATATTGGTGCATGATACATGTACAACTTCAACTGGTACGTCACATTTTAAGGAAATGGCTGGGCCCATGCCATGCTAAAAGGCATCACATCATGCCAAGAATATCTTCATTTATATGTCTCTTGTACATTTTCATAAGGAATATTGTATATCAAAGGGCAAGAATACATCTCATTTTTTAGAATACCTACACTTTGGGGTGAGATTTCCTGTAACAAGAGCGGGCATCGTGTTTTGACAACAGGTGTCATCTCTCCCTCCCTCCCTCCCCCCCCCCCCCCCTCTCTCTCTCTCTCTCCCTCTATCTCTCTCTCTCTCTCTCTTTCTCTCTGTTTATTTCAACCACTCTCTATTTTGCGCAGTCTTTTATATTGGTGAACAATGCAACTTTGGTATAGATCATATCCGTCCCCTCTGTGAAAATGTTAATACCGACTAATTTGTTCTGACCAAGCAATAAGTATGGCATTCTGACGCGTGAATAACTTCTGTGTCTGATTACAAATGCGTTTTACAAACAGTGCATTATTTTTATAGTATGATTCAGGGCTAGACTTTGTATGTGGGTTATCTTTCTAAACATCGGCATGTTCATATGTAAATGTAACCGTTTTCACCCCCTTATAACCAAATACAGAGGAAACTCGATGCCATTTGGATAAACTAGTTTTGTATAACTTCATTACCTAGCTATTATGTTGGTGATATCATCTCTGTTTTCACTGATTGACGATGTTTTAAGCGAGCTTAACAAACAAGGCGTCAGGGGGACTAGACGCCATATTGAAATAGTATGCCAGCTGCCCTCTATTGTACTGTGATTCGTAATCATGTTACGTGAATGGTTTTGCTCAATATGAAATCAAGCCAACCACATGGAATCAAATCAATCCAAAGAGGGCGTTTTCTTGTAAATGTTGTCCTACTGAGCATGAGTATACCACAAGCTAATCAGTTTACTGCCCACTCTTTATCAAATTGTCTTCATAGATACATGTATTAGCTATTTAAACATCGTTGTGCAGTTAATTAGGAATGAGTTTTCAACAACAAGCAAATCATTATCTATGGATAGGCCCTTCCAGTCCATGTTTGATTAATGTAACGTCTTGCATATTAACAAGACAAGCATAATGATTATCAATACTATCTTTGGTTAAACACCTAGTTTGTCAATTTATAAATGATAACATGTCTGTGTGAATGAATGGGTAAATTCATCATACCGTTTGAGATGGAATGCATTTGCCTTGTCGTCCCTGGTCGTCCTTGGTCTGTCGTGGTCGTTAGCGTGAGCGATGATGGGAGAAACATGTGGGTTAGAAAGGACAGGAAAGCACGTCAGCTCCTATAAGTCCTCTCGTTTGCCTGAGAACCCTTTCGACCATGGCGTAAATTTCCCACGAACTCGCGCTTTGCGCCACTTCAGCTACACCCTCAATCATCACGCATAACCCATTTGTGACGTTCGCTGAATCGGGTATAATGCAATGTCGCTTTGCGTCTTTCTTCATGGAACCTCCAGACGATGGCAAGAGAAGAAGAACCGTAGCAGACGACGTACGTTGCGTGACGCAAAGGACATGAAGGCCTTCACACAGTAATTGATTCAATCTATTTCGGAGGAATAGACCATTTCTTCTATTTACCAGGGTAATAGATGGGCTTTCAAATATCCACTATAATGTGCTTGAAAAGCAAACTTTATGTCTGGGGAAAAAGCGGAGAATATGTTTTATAACATAAGAACTCAAATCTAGCACTGAGAAATCCCTTCAATATGCAAGCTATTCTAAATGTGTATATGTCTTGCTCTGCAAATTCAAAGCTATGATAAGGGACCACTTGCTTCATTCAAGTAAATCTATATAATTAGGCTTGTTTTGTTTGCGGTGTGTTTCTTTCAGCTTTCTTTTCTTCTTGAGTTTAAACGAACACAACAAAAGAATGTTTAGGGTGGTAAAAGCAATTGTCTCCGTGTGTGCGTGTGCGTGCATGTGCGTATGCGTGTGTGTTTGTGTCTATGTGCGGGTGTGTGTGTGCATATATATAATAAATAGAGGGAAAGAGGGGGAAAGAGAAAAAGAGAATGGTGGAACAGAAGACAGTAAATAAAAAGTCAAAAAGTCAAAAATTGTTTACTATTTACAAAGAAAAGGTCAGGTTAAAATGGTAGCATTTCAATAATAACGGACCCTCTGATTTGAAAGTACATGGATCTAGTCTGTTAAGATTTGTTCATCGTTATCGTTTTATTTGCCATTTTCACCATGCATCACTGACTTACATTATGTAAAAGCATGTGGGGGTGAGTGTTTTTTCAATCCGAATGTGTAAATCATCAAAGATAGAGTTAGTCCAACTGTTTACATTTTGTCAGTTTTCATGAGTAGTTTTGTTCTTGAAGCAACTGTGCTTGAAATGCATCATTTTTTGACAGAATCTCCAATATTAGCAAGGATAAACTGTAATAAATTCGGTAACTGCCAACGATGAAAGTCACCAAATCTTAATACTTGCGTCTACTTAACACATTGTACTCTCTTCTTTTATTATAAATAATGGTAGAAGATCTTTTCATACCATTTTCACTTTTGTGTTATTTTTTTCTTTTCTTTGACAAGTAGTTTCTTCAACAACAGCAACACAGAAATATTCTATATAAAATCGCCAACCTGATATCACTAGGGATGATGTCCATTCCTATAAGGATATCTCATGAATACACTATATACACTCTTCCCCTCATCCGTTACAAAACATTGACAATTAAAGAATCTTTCACTAGATTTTCATTTTTGTATTTGCCCATTTTTCTCTTTAACAGGAAACCTTTCCATATAGAAAAACACATTTTTTATCAAAATTGGCAAAGGATGTAGTTGACATGGTTGACGAGGGTGGCCTTTCATTAAGGAAAGTGTCCTCTTTGCCACTTTGCCCAATAACCAATCACCCTTTGAATCCAGGGTGATTGCGTAGTAAGATTGAAAGTGATGTTAGTAGTAGATTCCAAGACAGTGCCCTATTTTAGAGGCGGTTTCCCAGGCGGCATATTTCCTTATCAATGTCTTTAATTGCTAACTGTCAGGGTATATACAGGTATCACATTTCAACACCTTTCGTGCCATTTGATTATCCTGGTTTAAACCGCGTTTGAATAGCGTGTAATGAAAATCTCTCAAACTAAGTAGTTTGAACAATCCGATTCATTGTGATGTCTACAAACCCATGTCATTTAGGAGAATAGCGAACTTTTTGGTGATTGAATATGAAAATATTTTTTAACATTTGTTCACCTTTCCGTGACAGCAGTTTTCGTGAATAGACAACATCCGTGGCTCGCTGCTCATCAATTCAAGTAACACTTTTGACGTGTTTTAAAGTTCTTTAAAGTTGTAGTACTTGCCTATCTTTGTTTCCTTTAATAAAGAGTGTGCCCTTTTAACAACCATGTAGTATCCAAATTATCTTAAGTTGATATTAATTTTGATGCATGATGAATTGTGTTTATTTGTTCTCTTTTTAGAGGATGTTCATTTAACTATCCCGTAAACTAGGATCATGATGGCATAATGATTCATGTACTTGAATTTCAATTGAGATGTACATGCTTACTGACCGACACGGCATTTAGTCTTGAACTGCCACTCTCGACCCAGGTGTTAGTTCAGATCGGATTAGGGTTATTCCCGTTTCAGTTTCAGTTCAGTTTATTTTATTTTTGCACGGCACCAACTTCAGCCAAAGGCTGTTCTTCTATAGGTCCGTGCGCAATATAAAAAAATACATGTACAATTATAAGATAACACATCCCAATAAACAAAATCACGTGAAAATCACGTTAATATCAAGGCATCGACTTGAGGAGAGTTACGTTCTTCAAACACCGGACATTTACGTAAATGTGTTAATACGTTTATTGCACTAGGACACTTAAAACACACGTACACTAAATCACGCAATTGTCACTGCAATATCACCATTATAATAACGTGATTATCCCTACCGTGGAGACCATGGTTTGTAAACCTAATACTCCCGTGTTTGTTTGGTTATGAAATTACATCTTCATAAACGAAATTATTGCGTCACAGAAACACGTGAAGCGTTAGTGATACTTTTAGTCAAAATATCTGCGTGAAATTCACGTGAATATTACGAGGCTGACTTGAGATAAATCATGTTCTGCATGCACGTGAAATTTACGTCGAAGAGGAAATATGTTACTGTAACCCGTGTTCAACCCAATAATAATGCAAATGTTACACAATAAATGAACCAAAATAATGACGTTCTCATCCTGAACATCGTGTTTTGGATCTTCCATAATTATTTACGTCCAGGCGCACCGGAAGCAGTTTGGGTTTAGAGGGGGGTTGGGGGGGGGGGGGGTGGGTGCAAACATCCCAAAAGAGAAAGCTAGTTGCAACTGGTCCAGTTGATGAACCAGTTAATGCCAACTGGTAACCCCGGAAATTGAAATGGGCTAAATGATCCAGTTGATCCAGGTCAGTTAGAATTCAACTGGTCTAGCTGAGCCATTAGAACCATTTGGTAAAACTTCCAACCAGTTGAACGGCAACAACACTCCAATACTGGTACGTCTGTATTTCCAATGTAAAGGCATTGGTAATAAGTAGACTTACATAATTTAATGAATCGAATTTTTTTCATATACTTGTATTTTATTGAAATTATTTTAGGTCATAGTTAATGTTTCCCTTATTCATGTTTAATTAAATGTAATTTATACCAAGTAGCGAAATGTCCTAATAACTGGTAATTTATATTTGTAGTATTTTCGAAATGAATTGCACATGACTAAATCATCAGTAATTAAGAAATATGCTGTAAATTCAGATAAATTGTTTAAAAAACATAGATCTGCACGCACCCCATATTCAATATGCAAATTAATCGGTGTCAGCTGGTTCAACTGGAAATATGCACACAGACCAGTTATCAACTGGTGCAATGAATAGATGCCAACAGTCAGTTATCAACTGGTGAAAATAAAAATATGCCAACAGTCACGGGCTTATCACCACGGAGCTTAAATGGTAACTGTGAAACCATCAAGACACCCCGAAATAACTCGTTTTTCACACCTAGAAATCACGGAATACCCAGCTTATATTAATAATCCGTTTGAGTCACGAGATCATCACCGCGGAACTGCTGGCAAGTTTGACTACCATTTAAATAGGTGTTTTAAGACACCTAATAATGACTAATTTTTCACACCTAAAAATCACCGATGCCCAGCTTAGATTAATAACCCGTTTGAGTCACGAGATCATCACCGCGGAACTACTGGCAAGTTTTACTACCATTTAAATAGGTGTTTTAAGACACCTAATAATTCCTTATTTTTTATACCTAAATATCACGGATTCACAGCTTATATTAATAATCCGTTTAAGTCACGAGATCATCACCGCGGAACTGCTGGCAACTTTGACTACCATTTAAATAGGTGTTTTAAGACACCTAATAATTACTAATTTTTCACACCTAAATATCACGGATTCACAGCTTAGATTAGTAATCAGTTTTAGCTACGTGATCATAACCAAGAAAATTATGGTAACTTTGAAACCATTTAAAGAGGTGTGTAAGACACCTCAGAATTACTTATTATCACCACCATCGGTTAACGGACAAAAAACTCGTTGCTTGGTCAAGTGGTTATTTGGTCATAAACATGTGATTTACAGAGGTAAGTGGAATCACGTTACTCCAGTCGCGTGATATATTGGTGGTGTTTACGTTAGATGAAAACGTGAACAGGAGTACCTTTTTCGTTTAAATGAAGGCACGTGTCGATAACGTTTAAATCTAGTTCAAAAGGCACCATACTTTAAAATCACTTAAAATACACTCCCAAAAGAGGTTACTTTTTAGTGTTTTGTTTATTGGGATATCATTACATACAAATATTAAAAACAAACAAACAAACAAACAAACAACAACATAAGTATAAATATGAAAAATGAAAATTCCTTTACATTCTTCATATCCTGATACCAGTTGCCCTGAGACGTTATATCATAATACAACACAAATTAGTATATCTTTATTATCACGATCACACTATGAACATGACGGACAAAGAAAGCGGACAAAATATACAGTTCCTTATTCTACCCTCAACAATTGCTGCGGTGGACAAAGGAACATTCCTTCACTACTAGTATGTACAAATGTGTAGAACAGGTGATTTGTTCTACACATTTTTACATAGGTAATAGCATGTTCATAGTGTCATCATCATTATCATTGCGCAACTCGGTAATAAAAGAGCAGTTTTGAATGTTGAGATGTAACTAGTCCATGAATGTGTTTACTGGACACATTTCCAAGCTACTTCTAATCATCCTTTTTTCTTGAATATCTTTGAACGTAAACCAAGCCCAATGAATGTATGTGTGGTAATACAACCTACCCGTTACTAACATAGCACTCTTGTTTTGGAGCAGAGTATCTTGAAGCACCCGGAGCTAAGAGAACGGCGCGGGGAAATTGCACTTTCACATCTCACAAATGAGTAATTCTAACGGCAGTGAGGTTTTCACAAACCGCAATAGATTCGTTATTGTGTAATAGCGGATGAAAAACCTTTTATCGATTGAGAAGTAGATGAGTTTGCATGAGGACGACACTCTATGACTTCCATCCGGTTAAAATTGAGTTACATTGACCGTCTTTTATTCTTTGAGCGTGAAACAACATTCTTTTTCTAAAACGGAATAGATATAGTTGAACTCACAAAACTATAATGTATCAAACTAACAGTAACCATGATGACAAGAGATATATAATGTTTGGTACAAGGCAATCGGCATTCTCTTTTAGCCAGGTTAAAGGGATATTGCATGGTCAGCAGTGGCTGGATAGAGTGAGAGAGGGAGAGAGAGATATAATACGTGAAAAAAATGTTAACCCCCTTTTTTTCACACCTTTACTGCAGAACGTGAAGAAATGCGCAAAATTCATGAAATCCGGCCAAAACTGGGTACATCTAGTTTTTTTTATTCTTGCTTTTTCAAGTTTTATCAGCTCTTCTGTCATGTGCCTGTGCCACTTCCAGCTTGTTCTGTTATTGTTGGATTTGTATTATGAACATCAAGGTCAGCTTTAAAGGTACTATGTCCAATTTGCAGGCCCCCAAGAAATGAAAAGGTTAATTCCAACGGCATTTGAAAGACAATACTAATTTAGAACTTCCCTAAAAAAGAGGGGGCTTGAAAATGTCTTTAAGTGGGAAAATAACGACAATTAGTTGCCTATCGACTTAGGAGCTATAGAGCCAGTAAGTAATAGTCTGATTTTTCAGACCATTGTACCGAATGGTCGTACGTTTTATGCTGCGCAAAGATTCAATTAGTTTAATTTTGGCCATTACCAGGAGTGGATTATTGATGTAGACAAATGCTCATGTACCCTTTACAGCTCATTTTATGTATGTCATTACCAAAGATGAAAAAAAGCCAGTCAGTCACTCAATAGTGTCTGACAGTGAAGTCTAGCAAGTAAACGGGTTTCCTTGCATAATTTGAATATTAGGACACTGCTAACGTTTAAATTTCACATACAATATGACATATTCATAATTCCTGCAAAGTTCTACATAATTTAATACTGGCTGCAAAAGGGACATAGTATCTTTAAAGGGCAATCCCACCCTTGTATGAATTTATTTGTGTAAACAGAAAAACAAGATAAACAGAATGGCGAAAGTTTGAAATAAATCGGACCAATAATAAGAAAGTTGTGAATATTTTAAAGATGAAATCACAAGTCTATGCGAGCCATAAATTGGGAGTTTTTGTCAGTGCGTATCTTAGTCGCGGATCCTCTCTGCGTTTGTCGTGTACAAAATACCATTAATTTATGTTTTTCTCGAAAGTGCCTTTTCCCTTTGGGCAGTAATCAACATATGTTATGGATTGCATACTAGTATGGATCTTCTTAAGAGCAAAGCCACGACTGAGTGGCATAAATTTATTTGAAACATTGACATGTTAGTCAAATTGTGTTATACGCAAAAGGGAAAGTTGTCCGTTACTTGATCAAAGAGACATTACTGATTCAGTCAGTTTGAAAAGTCCATACGTTTAGTGATTACAACTTTCGAAAACTCATAACTTCATAACCAGTGCACGAAACGGAAAGAGGTAGGCTACATATAGATGCGATGAAACGTAAGCCACCAATGAAAAGACCTGTGGCAAGAATTTGTTATAATTTACCAATTAAGCGCCTTTGTAACAAATCCAATTTAACCCCACAGCTTTACTGGTTGACGCGGTCTGACTTTCCTGTAGTTTGTTTTTCTTCCTGAGCTTCATCCTCGTCAATGGGGTCACGAGTTATTACCTGATTCTCTGTGATCGATCTCACCTAACACCCTTCGTTTGGTTTAGATGTGAAGCTATTGTGGAATGTGACGTCGGCACGAATGTTTCAATGAACTCCTCATTCAATTACTCCGCCCTCAGTCGGTGCTCTCAAAAGCCTCTCACAATGAACATAGCCGACACTTTATTAAGGCGATCACTGTAGTGTGTTAGTACTTTGTTGCCATGCTGAGGAAAGTCATCTCCGGTCACACATTTACTAGGGTGCTTTAGTAACGAGACGGTACGCACAGGAGACGGTAACGCGAGCGAAAAAAACGAACTGCGCATGCGCGAATCTGAAATCTCTCCGTCCCGTCGATTTTCGGAACGGTACTCGGCCATCATAGCGTTCGTTCCCTAAACACGACGTAAGAGAGAGGAGCTGACAAATAATTTTGATCTAGATCTAACAATGCAGGGCACTACCATGACTACTGAAGATAAAAACAGGGAATCTACTAGTGATTACAATGTCTGTTCGATAAGTAGCTTATTCTATACCCCAATCTACAATAATTATTGATGGTTTGGCCGTTTAGGCCTACTTTGGGGGACCTTTTCCATCGTTATGCATGACGTGCCTGCAAGCTGTGCGCTACAGCCCACCGCCGGGTCCATTGCCCCGGCGCTCCGGCCAAGCCTCAAGGCCCTAGAGCACTAGCACCAAAAGGCAGCAGGCGTGCAGTTCAGCGCGGGAATTGGATACGGCTTTGCGTCCCCGTCGCCTTTAGCAGACAGCGAAAGCGCTTAAATATCACGACGGTAGCAAGAGTGCGAGACCCGTCACAGTTGGTTAAACACTCCGTCTCCTGTGCGTACCGTCTCGTTACTAAAGCGCCCTACTATCGTATTGTCGACGCTAAGCCGTCACATAAAACGTGAATCCGTCCTTATTAAATTTTATCAAAATCGTGCTCAAGGATAAATGTACCCAGGAGCATAGTATGGAGGTACACGGAGTAAGTGCCCCTCCCACCCCCTATCCCTTCCTTTCACACGGCGAAAAGGAAAGGGGAAAAGACAATGCCCCCTCCATCCGCTTCCCTGTTCAACGGTGTTGCTAGTATTCGCATTTTATCCACTGTCTTGATGAGATTAACGCCCCCTCCCACTGCCTCCGCGATCCCTCGCTACACCCCTGCCTCCCCTCCCCGGTCCCACTAGATACACTGGTATGCGGAATCTAGGACGGGGAAGGTCCATTAATGGGATTCCTTTGACTCAACATCACTCTTACCAGGGAGGTGAGACATATTTCAGCATACCTAATAATCTTTTCCTTTGAGGTTTAAATCTTAGTTCCTGAAGATGACGCAAATTGGAAGTTTTGATCGAGAAGTGATAAATTCATATGCTTATTTTTCTGTCGTGTAGGCCTACGATCGTGACAAAAGTTGTCAATACAATATACGAATCGTGTTCGCATCAGACACGTTAACTTCTTATTTCCATGATTGTAAGGTGGCTGTTTACTGTAGTGTGTTTCTATTTTGAATTCTGATGAAAACGTCTATCTTTGTATCCCTTCTTTCATTCATGTATTCATTCTTTCGTTCGTTCATCCTTTTTTCTGTATTCATTCCAGTTTCATGGTTTGTCTGGTTTATCTCTCGATAGGATTCCTTCTTCGTGTCCTTCCCTACCTGAGAGGGTGAGACCATGGACTTATACACTGTAAAAAAATAATAGTCGAAATAACTCAAAAAATTTGAGGAAAAGAATTGCCTTATTTTTATTAAGTAAATATTACCTACGGCATCTTAAGTAGAATTTACTTATTTTGCTGAATAAATTTTTACTCAGTTAAATCGAGTTACATTAACGTAAATAATTTAAGTATTGTAATCCTTTTAGATAATTAAAAAAAAGCTATGATAGGATTACATATTGCACGATTTGGTACCCATCTAATCTAACAAGTAACATCCACTAATCATTCACTACTTCTATTTAAGATTTAACCGTATATATATATATATATCTACCACCATCACAAACTATTACATACGCTTCAATTCGACACATATTGAAAGGCTCCAAATTTTATATATACTTGATCGTAGCATCTTAAAAGGAAAATTGGTTAACAATTTCCTGAAATATCAAGTTTTGATTTGTTTTGAACTGGGTAACAATTAAAAATTGTCTTGTCTTTGCTTAGCCATGTTAAATGAATTAGTAACTGTTTTAAAGTCCTTAAATTTTCATTCAACCACAAAAAAGAATTGTTTTATGTAAAAAAGAGTTTAATTTGGTCCTAATGAATATTCATAAATTATGTAAATATTTCTATTACGCACTGCATCGGTCCTTACTTTAAAAAGATAAGAATAATCAACATAAATTGTTTGAGTAATACGTATAATTTCTGATTTTGAGTTAAAATTACTAAATTAATACAAGCTGAAACTACTTAAAGTTCTTATGTATTTGATTTTACTTAAATATTCCACGTATGTTCTACTAAATTGAAAGTTTGAGTTAGCAAGACTTAAATTTAGTGCGTAAGTGGCAAAACTAATGTTTTCAAGTAAATTCTACATGGAAAAAATACGTAAAAATTACCAATGAACAAATTCTTTTTTACAGTGTAGGGTGAGACTAAAGCAAAACCACCATGGATATAGTGTCACCGTGCTTGTGGTCAATGATTCCCTATCATCAGATTACCTTTAAAACAAGAGATTAGACACGTGGGTGGATTTTGATATCCTGCTGCCTACGATCACGGTGCACTTGAAGAGTCGGTGCTCATTATCATGTCCGGGAGCTCTTTCCTGTTAAGAGCGGCTACGCCATGCATGAAATACCCCCTCATCCCTCTCCACGAACACACCACCATCAAGTGTTCATATCTTTAGATTAGGCATGACTGTTGCTAGCTACCAGCCACTGGGAAAGACATTGGATCACACACTTGGTGACCTATTGATCATCCTGGTTAGTCGATGGAGGGTGTGACTGATTGTTACAGACAAAGACTGATGGCATTCACTGTCACTCATCAATCATATGTCATTTCACTAAAGAGTCCGACATTGTTCAAGTTATGCTCTTGCTCAACTTCATTTAGGACCTGTCCTGTTAATAGAACGGGGGAATGTTTGTGTCTTTGGGGGTAAAATGATTGCAGTTGGAAATGAAACAGATGTTTTCCAGGGAGTTCAAAATTAGTGAATTGGAATGGTAATTTGTCAGTAATTCTCTGCCGAATCGTTTTTCCAAGCTTGTTTAACTTTTAGCACGTAAGGATGATCAATTATTGATTCGTAATAGCGTGGCTATTTGTTTCATGTTGGGTTGGCTCGTTTCCGCAGTCTTTATCTTAAAGGCATCGTTTAACAATGTTGAATCTGAGATGCACGGCCCTACGTGTTATCGGGTCTGTGATATTGTGTAATATCGAAGCCCTAACAAAATTGCGCTTCAAAATGATCAGGAAGTGCCTCAGACAAGTACAAATCTTTGAGTGACCGGTTTTACCATACTCCTTTTCCCCAATAGACTGAAATGTTATCAAAACCGTTAGGAAAACGAAAAATGAAATTTCGATTTCCAACCCTAAATATCTTGATAATAAGACAAGGTGATCTGCTTGTAAAAGTCATGGGATTCCTGACTGACCCAAAGGTTTATGATAATGATTGCACATTAGCTAAATTTTGTTTCAGAATCTGAGACAATGTTACCGACTCACTTTAAAACAGTCTGCTCTATCCATGTCTTATGTTGATGTGTTCTAATTAGTCTAGTTATCTCATTATAATCATGCCAACGACTACAATGCCAATCAAGTAATTGAGGTAACTCAACATTCTAGCTAGCTCATGTTAATCTAACAATCAGTAGTCCCCCGTTTACCATTCGGACTATATAATCTAGAGTCGTTCTACTTTACGACTGTTTTTATTTTCTTCTTCAAAATAAGACTTTGAATCTGCTAACGCATGTGGCTATTGACATATTCGGGTGCCTTCTTTAAGTGCTCCAGGTGGTACATCGAGTAGTTGTCGGATATTAAATACATGGCATGGATATTCCTCCGGGCCACTAATTTATTATTTTTCTATATTTTTTATTTTTTGATATATTTATATTTGTTTACAATTCCTTTTCACATTCTGTCCTCTAATCTCGTTTCCTCGTTCTTTCCATCACATTAGCCTCCCCATGCTTGCTTGAAAAGTGCTTTTGATTTGTTATTTACGTTATCATCCCCACCACTCCGACTATCACTATTAATTTAGTTCTGCTACATGTGATAACACTCCTGCTGATGGTATTTATACTCTCATTCTAATAATACTATTAAGTCTCGTACTGCAATTGCCATTAATACCACAATAATTACACTAAACTTTGTCCCAACTGTATTACTACTAAGACCATCAGCACCAATATCTTTATTTTATATGTTTCTACTGCTTCTGTTTTCCCTCACTGTACTGTTATTTCCCACAATAATTCTTAACCGTATCAAATGACGGCACAATCATACCCCTGTACTTCTTCATGCCTATCAGTATGCATTAGATACATGCTGAATGTAGACCAAAATGTCAACTGTTAGCTAAGGTACTTACCGTTTGTTGATCTTCCTGCCATCTTGGCCGAGAAACAACAGATCATGATACCATGATACATACCTGCTGCCATTTTATCGGATCTGATATTAACCGATTGCACTCTTCTTATGGAAGAGGTCACGCGATGCACGAGGGCCACATGTTTAAAAACTAAATACAGAGGCTATTTGCATTCAGAAAGTAAGCAGGAGATTGTCAATTTAAAAATGCATCTGGATTATGTCAAAGATACTTCCGTAGATTTTTGCCATCACCGACCATTTAAATTCTGCAAGCAACTGGAATTCGTTATTTACGAACAAACCATGATTCAGCCGTTTATCCTTTATTACTTTACAAATGGTGCACTCGAAACGCAACCCGTTCATTACCCCCCGAAACACAACATACCCTTTTTAATACCACTGGTTCTCTCTGCAGCTCATTTCATTACCCCCTGGTACACCATGCACCTCCTTCCATTACCCCTGGTACACTCTTCATCTTCATTTATTACCCCCAATACAATCCGCAACTCCGTGCATTACCCCTCATAAATCCATCTAATAGTCTACCAACAATCACATAGAAAAGTAAAACATGCATTATATATATTTGTCTGGTGAGTGAAATGTGAGCATTTCCGATGCCTTAGAAATAGTTTCAATCTTTTTTCAACAAAGTTGAAAAGCTTTAGAGCGTGAGGAAACCTTATCCAAACGACATTTAGTCAAAGAAATGAATAGTGATATTCCGCAATAAATCTTCCCACTAGATTGATTCCGGTCCCTATGGTTTTAAATGGGAAAGTTTGATTAAACATTTATAAAGCCAGTCGACCAATTGGGCCCGCAACCTAATCTAACACGCAAGAACTTGCATATGCACCAAGAAGTTAAGAACGAAGGCAGCTAGAATGTTAAAGACGACACTGTCCAAAAGGGAAAACCCAAAACAAAAATCATACTAATGTTTGAGTTTTAATTGAATCGCCTCCAGGCATTTTCTGAAGGCTTTCCCCAAAGTACAACTAAATCGTTTGATAAAATCAAGTTATTTTGTTTCGTGTCGAGAGGACGATCTTAATGATATCTTTGGGCATCTTCGATACAGTGTTCCAATATCCTTGGGAAAACAGTTGAGTAGGAAAGAAACAAAACTGTAGTAACCGATGAGACGGAGGCAGGGAAATAACTATTTATTTAATAAAAGTTCTTTGAGAGGATAACGTGAAAAGGAAGAGATATACAGTGCGTCCCAGAAAAAACGAAACCGAGAAGTATCGATGTTCTATCATAACTTAATCACAACTATAATTAATGAATGATACATATTTGGAAAGCTTAGAGTCTCCTCTTTCATGTGATGCTACTCAGATGGTGCATATTTCACGCATGAGTGATTAAAAGCAATTTGAAGGAAGGAAACCAAAAAGACATTTGGCGGGCGGCATCGGAATTTCGAAGAAAAATTCACATTTCTAGAAAGTTGAGTTTCTGCCCTTTCATATGACACCTCAATCAGGAAAAATGAGCGAGGAATAACAAAGTCCTGTATGTTTAAAGTAGCCTTTAAATTTTCATAATTTTAACAAACGAATTCGTTTTCACTGGCTGCCTGCCGTATCAATAACCGAAATTAACAAAAGACTTAACTCCGTTTCGTTGACAATCAGCCGTAGACGAGAGTCTTCATGCATGGCTGATTGTCAACTAAACGGAGTTAAGTCTTTTGTCAAATCTGCTGTTCTTGTTATTCTTCTTTTTCTTCTTCTTTTTCTTCTTTTTCTTCTTACCGCAACTTCATCTTAAAATTCGTTTCATTGATATCCGGACAGGCCGGATGCTTCCACTTTAAGGAAACTTTTTTCTTTCTAATAACACGGTAAAATGGAGCCTGAAATTGATGTTTAGATATACGGCCATCACCTAGCCATGTATTGACTAGCTCCCTCGGCGGGCCTCGATTGACACAAGTGGTATGTAAGTAAGGACTTATAGTGGCATACATGATTACATACATCAAAGCCGTCGGGAAAATAGAACGACTTATATAATATGTCTGATACCATTCATTACGTACGGGGAAAATGACAAGTATTAATAGAATAAGGTGATTCTGCCATTTTCTGTCATTTCATTTCTCAGGAATAGAACTTCACTTAACTTCTTCAAACAATCATCTGAAACACACACCTCTGCCATTTTTCTAAATTTTTCTTTATACTAAGGGACACCGCCTTGTATCATCTAGAAAAGGCGCTATATTATCATTACTATGTCATTTTCAGCATCATTATAACATAATTTGTTCTCAGTATTGCTATTACTTTTCTTCATGTGTTCGATTTATTAGTTACATGTCTCCCCTTTCTCTCTTTCTATCTCTCTCACACACACACACACTCACTCACTCTCTCTCCTACTCTCAATATCTACCTCTCTTCCTAAATCCCTCTCTTCATTCTCTCTATCCCCTCCCCACTCCCCCCCCCCCCCACACACGCACGCATGCACACACATACACCACATTATCTCTTTCTCTCTCTCTCTCACACACACACACACACACACACTCACTCACTCACTCTCCTACTCTCAATATCTACCTCTCTTCCTAAATCCCTCTCTTCATTCTCTCTATCCCCTCCCCGTACTCCCCCCTCCCACACACACACGCACGCACGCACACACACGCACACACACACACACACACCACGCACCCCACACTATCCCTCTCTGATAATCACTCAAATTGTTGTTGTATTTGTTACTTCGATTTTTTTTTTATCAGCACGTATTTCATTATAAACGTGAAAATCGATTAACACTTCATGAATAGTCTTCAGATAGCGTGAAGGATTTTGCAGAGGTTATCTTACCTTTTTAGTATTCATTGTTTCTGCTTTTACTCTTCTTAACGTAAACCGTACAAGCAGAAAAGAAATTCTTCGTACAGTAACCCGATTCCTTAGCTTTAAGAAAAGACATCGCTTTGTAGCTGTTTTCTGAAAACGGATATAGCTGAATTATGTAGGCTCAGTCTCCTGAGATTTAAGGAGACTCGTGCCGTTGGGAGGAAGCGGTCACTAGGTGGGTACAACCCCAGAGAACAAGGACATTGACTGACAACAGGGGAGGTCTGGGAGGGGGTGTTGTACCACACAAGCTCCTAAAGCAGGGCTCCCACTTAGCCGAGTTGGAGCCTAGAGTTTTGGCGAGCTGGGGCGAGCTTATGGCAAGCCGTTATCATTAAAAACATATTTCTTGATATCAAGAATTCAATTCTTGATATCACGAAATCGAATTCTTGATATCAAGAATTACCATTGCTTTTACCACGTAAAATTATTTCTCGCGGTCCATGTCCTACTTTAACCGGGGTTTTTGGACCCTGGACCCAACCCTAATCCTAAAATTAAAACCAAAAACCGAATTGCAAATCTATAACCCTAGCCCTCTACCTCTAACCAGGGAAATCTATTAGCATAGTACGTCGATGGTACAATCGAGAGATGGGTTGCATCAACTTCTTCTGGCGTTGCATTTCCTCTCTCCTTCCTTTTCCCTCTTTCTTGTTGTTCCTTGTTTCTATTTTCGCATGGGGGAGCACGTACCTCTGGTAATACACTGACTGTATTATGAAGGGAGACAAACTTTTTTAGGGATATAAATGTGTTATCGTTCTGACCGTCACTTCTATTTAGAGACTACTTGTGGCGCCAAATTATCTTGCTCAGTGTCCAGAATTAACTTTCATAGGATTAATAACGTCACTATAAATGTTATCATCTAGCTCTAGATTGTCCAGGGAGATACTTTATTTGGACAGATCATTTCCTTGATTATCCAAAGGGAGAGATAATTGATGCTATATATCGAACGAAAACATGCAGGTTAATCGGTGCTTACAGAGAACACAAGGGGGGAAAGCCCTTAAGGTTACTTTTTAAAGTCAAAACATGTAAACGAAACTGATTAAGTGGTGCATATTAGTATTTCTTCGATATTTGTTTTTCTAAAATATACTGAAAGGTTTCGAACTATTCATAAATTCTCATTGATACACTTTTTCGTCGGGAAAATTCTGCCTCTTCTGGCAACTTTTAGATTCCACAATATTATTGTCCAACATTTGATAATGGGCATTTTTTATTCTTCCCGTCTTATTATCCTTCTGCATAAGGTTTCTTTTGGGGTTTTATTTTGTTGTTGTTAATATTTGTATGTAATTTTGTTTGTGTACCTTTTCATTTTCAGCAAGTTGACATTTTCAGCAAATTGGTACAGCGTTGATTAGCACCTTAAAAAGAAGACATTTTCTACCAGTCGATAACAGGAAAGAATTGTATAAGAAAGGGTGGAAAATGTAATTTGTATTATGTTAGACCCAAGATAGTCCTAGAAAATGTATTTAATAATATTAGTGGATGATGGGGTAATAACAGTGGTCGACTGACACACAGATGTGACATTGTTTAAACATTTCCTTGCAATCCTGATTCCTTTATAATTATGATGGAACAGCAAACTATGTCTTATAATCTTAATAAACAAGTCAAGAAACTGAAATGTTTTTTACCATGTTTGAAATTAAGAAATGCATCTATTTAATCGGTTAATAATCTAGAAATTATAGATTTGGGGGAACTTCTGCCGTTTCTTGAAATTACTTAAGTTTCTTTCTATACTTTACCCATTATTTTATACTTCCAATGGACTGAGACCTTATACTACACAGATTGTCATCTTATTTTTAGCCGTTCATATTTAAAAGCGTCATTATTAAAAGCAAGATGAAAATCATTTTCTATCCGACCCTTTGCAGCCTAGGGCATCATATCTTAATGACGACATCTACTAGCAACGGAGCGTCTACGATTATACTTGCTTCTAAAGAAGACGTCATTTTGGGTTGCTAGGCTACATTGTTTGCTCTAGATATGTATCTAATACAGACAGCCGATGAAGGTGCTGATTAAATGAGAATGATATAAAGCTCATGGTTTATCATCAAAAGGCTTTCGCCATTTCCATTGCCCGCGGCAAACACGATGGGGTCTACTATCTTCAGAAATATTCCCCCTACAATTGGAGCTACCTTAAAGACGCTGCGTCCTGAAGGAAACTCGGTGGGATAAACGCGGTAATGTTATGATTGGCATAAGGGACAAGTAAGCGGTTGAGAGGAATATTTCCATGTAAGCCGAGATTTAATCAGCATGAATATTACACTGTAATCGTTACGATCTTCACTCAATTATTCCCAGATATCATCACATGACATACGATAAGACTTCGTACGGCAACACAGACCTTACACCGATTCTATAAACCGATTGATTCTTGGCCATTTTAGGTTTGGTCTGGCGTCGCGCGGTCTGGCGTCGGTCCCATTGGTGTGACTAATGCCTCAGTCACATCCACGAGAGCGATTCCGGACCGAGAATAGACCGGAAAAAATAGGTACATTACTCCGAATGGTCGAATGACGTACGGTCGGCATGACCGGTGTGATGTGTGACTGAGGCATGAGGTACAGATTCGTTTACGATTCAGAAATATCAATTCAATCATGTTTCAAACTAAATTCCTGAAACCCGGTTCCTGTTTTAGGTTGAATAAACTGGATCTCAAGACTTTTTGATAAATCAACTCAAAGACACTTTCAACATGTTCAATACCCGATTTTATTTCTCAATATATTTGGGTCAATACGTAATGCATCGTTGTTATGCTGGCAAGGCAGGGAAATTGCTTTAGGTTGATTTTTGAAGTCTTTGCGGTAGTAAATTTTCAAATCATCATAATGATTGTTTATTAGGTATTCAAATGCTGCTAATGGCCTGTTTTGATACACATGTTCTTATAAATGAAGATTGTTCAGCCCTTATGCGACAAACTAGTATAAAGCCCCTCTGCACTAGTTTGGCCAGGAGGGATTAGACCTTCCTGCATGGTCACTGACAGGTGGTTATCTCATTAAATCAGCTCTCAATTAACATAAGAAATAAGGGGTCATGGGGGACCAATGGTCACAGATTAGGCATAGTTTTATTTATAGAGGGCGCAAGTATATATATAAGTAGTGCAGAGGGGCTTTAATCAATGAACGGAAATCAACACAGAAGAAGGAACATGGGAACGCGATTGCCAGGAGGGGCTCATTTCTCAAAAGTCTGACACAGGCAACAGCAAACAACCAGTTGGTGTAGATCTCGAAGGCATCTGTTTCACAAGAAATTGTCTCGATAGACAAAGAGAGAAAATTAATAAACTGTAATAAGAAACATGCAGTGACAAGAAAAAAACAAGAAATGTACATTTATGTTTAAAATCCGGAAACGGTTAGCGAGAACTTTTGAAGAAATATCCCACCTTGAATATTTAATTCCTTCAGGTAGTGGTGTCGGTTTGTTGCTAAAGGTCTAGAGCGGGAAACATAACCTGATCGCTGGCTAGCACAAAGCTACTATACATTACACCTTCCTGATGGCTAATTGATCGGTGGTACATTACTGTCAGAAAGCAAGTAACACTTTACCGATGCGGACACCTGCTTGGGTTACGGTCTTGTCCGTCACTTGAACCGCGGTCAGTAATTAATTTGCGCTATCGTTATCACACTCATTAGCTCCGTGTTATATCTGTGATGAGTGGCGGAGACGACACTCGAGCGAAGGGTGACCTTTAATGTGTATACAGTGACAAGGTCATGTGTACATTGACAAGGTCAAGGACTGGCATCCATGTCCAACAGGTGAATCGATAGTTACATATGAATTAGCTCCCCTCTGTCTGAAAGTTTTTTCTTCGAGCTGCATAAAGAAGATGAAGCAAATTACCCCTGTTTTAGCATTCCTCTACCTATTCCTTGAGTTCGTATTTTTCTTTATACATCGTCTCTGCTTATGTTGCTATCCCCCCCCCCCTCTCTCTCTCTCTCTCTCTCTGCCCCCCCCCCCCCCCAACACCACCTTCTCTATTTCTCTCTCGCTTTCTTCGTAGCATCGTTCTCAAGTACAGCCTACCACTTCACTTCAACATTATCATACTTCATTACCATATTTAGTACATTATATAATCCAGCAGGATGTATCATACCGAAATAAAACAATAAACGAGCTTGTTATACTTTACTCCGAGTTGTGAGGATATATCTTTATTATCATGACCATCATTACCATCATCCTAACGGCATTGGTAATTATGCATAATAGGGACAACATCCTTTAAAGGGAGTGGATCGCCAGTTTCCATGTGCAGAAGGCCATAATTCGCTGACACCAGACTTGGTGGAAATACCATTAATGGGGGTACAAATTTGCACACAGCAAACCCATAGTCCAGTCAAGAATTACCCCCTAATCTCTCGGAGAGCTCGAGAGTCTTCGGCAAATCAAAGCATTACATAAGGTCCAATGGTCATAAAACTCAAGGCTAACCCTGGTGATTGACAACACCTGTTATTGGGTAAACACCCGAACGGTGTCGAATTCCCCATGAGAGCCGACTACTCAGTGACTTTAAATGAAAGAAATGTTATACATGGGAAAGTTTGTTCTTGCGTTGAATCGATTTTTTGTCACGACCTTCGTCATGTTCGTTTTCAGTCGTGTTTTGTGCACTTGTCAATGTTATCCTAATTATTAATGCGGTATGTGGGCTACTATACGAACGTGACAAGCTCTTAAAACATCACTCTGGGATCCTAAAATGACGTGTATACTTAGTGCAGGCCTTTCGAAATATATTTTATTACAAAGATAAGCCCATATAAATTTGATCCACGAGTAAATGTTACTATACAATTAAATCTTTAATTTGAACAATATTAAAGTAGAACCCGGACAAATTGAAATAAATGTTACATTTTTTGTGAAAAGAAATATGAACATCTGTGCAACAAGCATAAGGGAATTTCCCTTTATTCCCTCTTTCCTCCATAAAAATTGTGAACCGTAAAAATTGAGCTTATGCATTAGGTTGATGACCGACTTTGATACCACTATTTCCCTGGTAATGATTAATGCTCTATAGTTCTCAAGAAATGCAATTAAAGTCGGCAACATAAGTTCTTAAAGGAATGGTACCATAAAAAAAGGCGATTAAGTTTTTGGACTGTTTGAATTTAATCTTTCTATGCAAGTAGCAAAACGAAGTAATAAGGCTTTGTCGTCAAACGAAGCGACCAAGCACTTTAGTGGCGTGTCGGTCATTTTAAAATGTGCATAAACTGAAATGGCATAATAAATGCTAACAAAATACACTAGAAACCTTCGGCATTGGATTCGAATCACAAATGAAATGTGGGAATCAGCAGACGCTCTCCAATTCTGTCAATTTTAATGGTATCCTTTACCAAATATCCAACAATTTTAGTGGCTTTTGTTTGACAATGTTTCCAGTTTTACACATCTGAGATGCATGGCCCTACGTGTTATCAGTGTCTGTGATATGGTATGATATTGAAGCCCTTAATAACTTGCGCTTTAAAAGGATAATAAAGTGCGGGTCTCATTTAAAGTTCAATGATAATACAAATTAATATATTATAATATGATTACAGTCTCAAACATATATGCGTAGGTAAGAAATGAAGTCCTTAAAATAGACGTTCAAAGCATTTCCGATATCAACACTCGGTAGATAAATGTATCATCTCCCCTCAACTCAATACACTCATCTCAGTCTCATCAAAGGGTTAAATTGGAAAGCTTCCAACCTCCGATAAGTGTCTTCGCGTCATACAATCCCCGACCGACCGCGGGTGATCTCCGCGATGTCCTACTCGTAGAGTCCTATGTACAGATGACGATGACATCGTGGTGTACATTGTCTACATACAACCACTTCATACACGATGTCATAATGCAGGTAGTTACGTGCATGGTTGCTGTTTGGCAAGCTCAGGGAGGAAGTTCTGTTAAGACTGGGGCGATTTCTTGTCTCTCGGCGGCGTCGGCGCAAAGGCCTAAACTAGTACTAGTAGTACATGTATATATATATAGTTACCCTTCTCGACTAGAAAGAATGCTAATCATTATATTTCCGTACAAGTTGGGCTTTTTCGCTTCTTGAATATTATTAAGCGATGGGGAGATGTAAGATGGAAGACAAACAGATCCTCGTCCTTTGCCATCGGCAGCGAGAGTTATTGAATTTCGCTACAACAACAGAGAATCTACTACATGTTTTTAAATTGTTCTAAAAAAGGCAAGCCAGTTAAAATAATCTCTAATGTGAATTTTGTGTCTCAAATTCTACTTTGAAAATAATTGTTGGCCCATTCCTCGAAGGTAAATTTGTTTTTAGTTGCATCATAATGAATACTTGTTGAACACAAAACGACTTTAGGCTTTAATATGCTATTTGTTGGTACGGTTGGGGGAGGGTTCCCGGAACCCTGACGTGTCATTTTAAGAAAGGGAAAGGGATATTTTTATTTCAAAACGACTAATAAGGATATCTATAATCATTGGAGAAATTTAATATCTGATCATAGATAATTATGTAAATATGGGTAGTGCATACAGTTGTCGGGCCGGAAATGGGCCGGGTAAACTAATCTTGAACTGCCTTAATCACCGCTGTTTGTATGCACTCATCGACGCTTTATTACACCGCGGGGATAAAATCCGAGAAAAATAATCTAATATTCGTCGTATTTTATCACTCGCAGCCGTCAAATATGGTAAAACCGGTGCGTCATAATGATGCTTTAAGGAAGAGCAAATCAAACGCTTTGATCGGTCAATCATATCTCTTCCTCTGTGAACAAGCAAGTTCAACCTAACAGGGATGATCGCATCCGTCGTGCTCGTAATCTAAGACGGTAGTGAAAGTATAAGGCCATTTACCAGTCGTTATTAGTCGGCAAGATGTGCTTCGATATAATTGTTGGTGTCTGTAAGTGGTTCTTAGTAGGAATGGTATACTATAGTGTTTACATGAGGATATTTTGGTAGCTCGGTCAATTCTAAAATCATAGCA
>JAVYIG010006116.1:107500-123913 GCA_035222895.1 Strongylocentrotus droebachiensis
GCCATTATCCAACGCAATGTTTTGCACTTTGCATCTCGCATTACCGTTTGTACGATGTCAGTTTCGCACTGCGCGTCAAAAAAAATATACCAATAGCTGTCCTATGTCAGGAGGCGAGTGACGCTTCGTGTGCAACGGGCTTTTAAAGAGACTTTGTCCCTTTTGCAGTGACTAACTAGCCTTTTTTTCTTCTTTGGTAATAACATACATAAAATGATCTGTAAAGGGTACATAAGCATTTGTCTACATCAATAACCCACTTCTTGTAATGGCCAAAATTAAACTGATTGAATCTTTGCGCAGCATAAAACGTACGACCATTCGGTACAATGGTCTGAAAATCAGACTATTACTTGCTGGTTCTACATGTATAGCTCTTAAGTCGATTCGACAACTAATAGTCGTTATTTTCCCACTTAAAGACATTTTCAAGCCCCCTTATTTTAGGGAAGTTCCAAATTAGTTTTTTCTTTCAAATGCCGTTGGAGTTAAACCTTTTCATATTTTTTTTGGCCTGCAAATGGGACATATATCTTTAAAAGAAGAAAAAGAGAACTGGAAAAGGAATACAAGGTAAAAGTGAATAAATTATTTTCTAGTGTACATCTACGATACCCACATGTCTCATCACACTGAATGCAAGCACTGAGTGGACCTGTACTTTCACATCGCTGTTCGATAGATAGATCGTAAAGTTTTATTTGCTAAATTGATCGGTAGCCGCCGTTCGATGAAGGCGATAGACAGCCGACGGACGGAGCTTTATTCTGTCACGGCTACGCGTTACGCTAGTTGCGTTCCAGACAGTGCGTGTTTAGACAGTTCCCCATGATACCTGCGAGACTATGTGTTCATATGTTTACCATGTTCATATCTTGGGAAGATAGAGTATGATATTGATCAGATGTAATTTGTTTTCTTGAGTGCATGCTCTTATGTTAACTTTTAAATATATGATGTCAAAGGTTTTGAAAGAGATAGGTAAAGAAAGTCATCAAAACTATACCTTCCTTGACTTTTACAAATTAAATTTGAGAAGTCAAAGATACTATAGAACCAAAGAAGGGAATATATTTATCGCAAAAAAGTAGAACATCATCAAAAATTACCTCACATTTTAAATGTCAAAGATTCTATGAAATAAAAAAGTAAAATACCTTTATTGCAGAAAATTATAGCTTTGATTGAAATTTAAAAAAAAATCTACCATTCATTATTCTCTGGTGTAAAAATGAAGTACTGATTTCCAGAAGATATGTGTTTATATTGTACATGTACTGAACATGCTCAACCTCGTACTCCTATTTTATTTAATTATTTATTTATTTCTAATCTTTTGACAGGGTAGCCCATTCACCAACAAGTAGTGGTCTTCCATGGGGCCCTGAATGAACATATTTACATCGTTTATAACATTTATACAGAACAGTTACACAAATAATACTCGTTTGCAAAATAAACATATATCATTAACCTAGTAAACAGTAATGTCAATAGGAAAATATTAATTAAGTCGCAATTATGTGAATAAGTCATGTAAATATTACAGAACATGCACGTAGTGTATGTACGGCTGAGCCATTCACAAATTAAAACTTTGTTTAAACAAGCTCTTAAATGAATTGACAGAGGAAGCCGTTCTCAATGAATTATCTAGCTTATTCCATTCAAATATGGAAGAAACAATTGGGCTACACTTATAACAATCAGTGTGAAATCTAGGCACACGTAAACATCCACTGTCTATTTGCCTTGTATGATGCTCATGTACATCATTATGATTGATTAAGCCTACCTGAAGGTAAGAAGGTGCTAAGTTATGAACGCATTTATATATCATCATAACGCGACTTAACTCAAACTGCTTGTCTAGTGTCATCCATTTAAGACTTGAAAAAAACCTATAAGATCGCGGATTATCTTATGTCGACAGTTAATTTGTAACAAACCTGGTGAATCGATATTATATCATATACACATGATCTCAACCATTTTCGTTTCTTTAGCAGTAACCTAGCTATTTTGAATTGCGCAGATCCTTGAAACACGTTGGTCTCTTTGCCAATCCGCTGGGATTGAGATGTCCATCCTCCACAGGGGCCCCACTCACAAGCATTGCTTTTTGGGGTCTCAATTTGGATCACGTTTGTTCGTCATGATTACTATGCCATGTGTTTTTTAATAAACTGAACTATGCTGAACTGAACTAGCTACAGAGGGCATGGGGCCCTCCCCAGTAGAATGGCGAAAAGGCGAGAAAAGAAAGATATATAAAAAGGAAAGAAAATTAAAAAAAAGAAGGTGCGACCCCACACACAACTTCCCCTATCGTGATGGTCCGAGATCTGTCGCATCTTATCAACATAATATTGTGTGTGCCCCCATACGTCAGTGCCCTTACCCAGCTCAGGGACCCGTTTCACAAAGCCTTTTTTCAATGACAAATGACAAAAATCAATGACAAATCTGCTGATAGCCAATCAGAAGCAAGGCTTTCAGTAGCTTATAACAAAAACTGTCATTTGTCACTGATGACAAGTTTTGTGAAACGCCCCCAGGACTAACTCTACGCCAGAACTTCGCAGAGATAATTATGGCTAGACTCTCATTTCAATCTCTAGATTGAGCAGTGTAATTATAATGAAGTGATGGGTAGAAGTCGGGACAGGAGGGTTGATGCCTTCTTTGAAGGGAGCATTGTCATCAGTAGCGGCAGAAAAAGAAAGAAAGGAAAATTCTCAGACTGCTGCATTAATTGACGAGTCTTTGGGGACGAGACTTTATCAAGATATGATTGGTTCAACTCCTGCGTCACAAATATATGACGCAGGACTCTTCGAATATGACGACCGGTTACATGAGTATTATAATTATTAATATCATGATGCGGAAGCGACAAGGAAATCATTCGGTATGAGGTTTTGATTTCAGTTAACCCAATCCCTAATTAGCCGCATTGTTATTCTGATAAGTTCGCACAAGAGATAAAAAAGATGACCTGTATTTTGGAAATCAAGTATCGGCGCTGTTCTTCAACTCACTCTTCAAAGCGAAAGCGGTCTCCGTTAACGCCCTGCGGCGAACGCTATGGCACAGATCTCACGTAATTGGTCGCTCAAAATGAGGAGAAAATAATAAAAGCAACCGACAAAAGGATATCATAACACATCATGCTGCATTTAACATTTTAATAAAATATGGCTCACCAGATTGCTTAGGGAAACAGCCGATATACAGTATAGCGTGACAAGTACATGCTCTAGAAAGCATTTTTTTTCTTCTTTCAAAGTGGCTCTCTAGAACTCACGGATTACCTATCTATTGGTATTATTTATTGATAAATGAGGCACTTGGCTTTTAGGCTTTATCGATATTGATTGTGAGAAAATGGGCGTCGGTACCTGCGGCCATCTCGCCTTCGTCGTTTCAAACTCTTAAGGAATAACAACAATTCATTGCTCAATTACCTGTATTGAGGGTTATTTCAGAGTTATATTAACAATTTATGGTCAGAGGGAGTAGGAGAAGATAGCGATAAGCATGCAATAAAAATATGAAAAAGAAGAAAAAATAGAGCTCAAGGTGAGGTGGAGTCTCGACTCCCCCAAAAAAAATTATTAAAAAAAAAAATTATTAAAAAAAAAAAAAACAATCCCTTTTCGTATTGATGTTGTCTTTTTTTTCTTTTGGTAGAGGACCTGGATAATTTGATCTCCTTCCGAAATATAGATGACTTATTAAAATAGAAACTAAGAATGCTTTGAGGAACAATGTAGGCAAATAACAAGGTACTCAAAAATCATTTTTGAGGGGGATTTGGGGGCGCTTGCACACTTTAAAAACTGAAATGTTAAATCACCATTTAAAAGGGCCGAGGAGTGACCACTCTTTCAAAATGGTAGATTAACACTTTGAACGTGCTGGATCCAACACTATAAAGGTTGAATCTAGCAGGTTAAAAGAAACAATCTGACATTTTGAAAGAGTGGTCACTCCTCGGCCCTTTTAAATTGACATTTAACATTTCAGTTTTTAGAGTGCAGTAATCTTCATTCTCTTCTCTCTCTACTTTTTCTCTGGCAAACATTCTTTCTAGGCTCCTTTTCGCTCCTTTTTTTCTGATTGCTTTTACTGACCTTCATGCATTTATCATATCTTGATGGGAAAAACTAAGGAGAATTTGTTCGTTTATTTTGTAAATCGGCCCATTACGGTCAATGACCGTCACACAAACATGTCCAGGATATTAAAGACCAGGCTCTCTTGGACGCAATTATCTTGTCTTCTCAAGGGCTGGTATCTCCTTGGTCTTCTTTATCGAGTATGGTGTAAGAACACAGAATGGAAAGGAAAGGATGGGGCGGATGTTTTGTTAGTGGGTACACACTCGAATCTTTGAAGATGCGTCTTTCTGCCGACGGCTACATTCAGATCAATAATAGATATGTTAATAGCTCTATTGACCATGCATGCAAGGTTGTCTTTAAGTTAAAATAGAGGGCGAGAGATTGGAGTCGGGTCATAGACCTCTACCGTGAGTACGCTGTTATGTTCTGGGCTGGAATAAATAGTTATTTCAAAAGTGGCGTCTTGCCTATGACTTTTTTTTATGCGCTCGACATGCGAAATGGGGGTTGTGTAAATGTCACTAAAAACGTCATTTTCCAGATTTATTCCATTGTAATGACTGTTCAAGCGCACTTTGAAAAAATTGTTACCAATAATGAGAATGTATTAATATGAATATTCATGGTGCTCATTATTATATGGTAATTTTCTTGTGTGGGTGCGCAATTAGCGATTTTAGAATAGGCCACACAACTATATGGTCAAACCTTCGGGTGATTTTGTTTTCTCCTTTTTTTCAACGTTAGACTGAATGTTCGTATTTATCAAGTGCGGGATGGTATTGTGTGTAGATGTCTCGCAAAGAAGGAATTGAATGCACAAATACTAAACATTTACATTACACCCAACTACGGTTCGCTAGAGGGTTGAAATATACAAATTATATAATGCTTTTGTCAATCTGCAACAGTACACTAATTGAAAATGCCGGGGCTGTGGCAATATCGTATATGTACTGATTGAATAACATTGACATGCATGTTGCTAACATTGTACATTTTCTTCAAAAGCTTGACAAAAAGATTATAATTGTTTTAAAGTTAATTTTGAGTAGAAGAATTTCAAGTGCACGAGTAGCGTGAGTTGCAACGAAAACTGCAACATTTGTTTATCATTAGATTGAAATTAAATAGTAGGGTAAATGGTCAAAGTGCTAAGATAATAACTACTCCACGTAAATGTTTCTACCCTATAGTTGTGTGGTAATAACTGTATAACTCTATGTCGTAGGCGAGTTGCACCTCCTCTTCTTTCTGTTCGTACCCCGCCTATTACCAACAATTGTCTGATAATACTCAAAGTTTTATTATCACACCCAATTAGGTTATCGGTAGTTTAAAACATGTGGAAGAATGAAGGTGCCTTAAAAATCATTCATAGTAGAATTGAGCACTACTCAATAAACCAATTATCGTAATCCTCATCGTCATCATCATCACCATTATTACGATCATCATCATCACCATATGATTTACCATCATTATCACCATCACCATATTTAAAATCACGATCATCATTATCATTGCTATTGCTATTTTTGT
Organism: Strongylocentrotus droebachiensis; assembly: GCA_035222895.1. Classification (NCBI taxonomy): domain Eukaryota; kingdom Metazoa; phylum Echinodermata; class Echinoidea; order Camarodonta; family Strongylocentrotidae; genus Strongylocentrotus; species Strongylocentrotus droebachiensis. The sequence continues at coordinate 113,170 of JAVYIG010006116.1, forward strand.
TATTGATAGATCTACTATCGTACATATACACGAAGGCAAATCACATAGAACATGTATTGTCTGTATGTCGTCCATGAGATTTTCAGGTGCTACGACCCACTGGCCTTAGGCAGGCAAAACAACATATATATAACTGCTTTATAACGTTCTATAATGGTATCACTAGGCCATTGTACGCCAAAGAAGAAGCTTCCAAATTGCGTCTTTCAGAATCAATCTCCTTGATAACGTCTTTCAGCTCTTTACATTGAATGCCTTCAGGCTCAAAAAGGAAATGAGAGGGCTTTAGGGTTGCTAAAAAATGTGTCAGCAGATCGATGTCGACGTATTTAGGGGGGGGGGGGGGTAAACTGGCCCCATGGAAGACCAGCAGCAACAATTATAGTTGCAGCTGAATATGGGCAACCAGCCGTATAAATTTTCTCTGTATGATTATTTTATATGTATTTGTATCTGATTTTTTATACGGAAATAAAAACAACAACAACCCTGACGGCATCTGTTCCTTGCTTGCGTCCTTACTTATATTATTGTTTATGTTTTATCTTTATTGTTGGGTCAAATTAAAAAATGTATATATTGCTTCTACAATACTGTAGGCTACGATGTCAGTGTTGGAAAATAATCCATCTATTTAGGTCTAATCAAAAGGTTGCTGCATTAAAGGAAATAATGTGTCCGGAAAGCACCGTTTGTCATACTATAGTATAGGCGTCTCTAAAATTCATCATCATATTCCATGCGTTTGTTTTTCGTGGGATACCTTAATAGCAGAAACTCATTTCCATCGTGTCTAGACATATTTTGATTACCCAATGCGTTTTTATAATCATTCTAGGGATTAGTCAAATATCAATTCAGATAATTTACCAACAAGCCACACACAGACCAATTAATTTGTATTTCATATCTTAACTAAGCACTTATCCTCATTTTAAAAAGAAATCATGCAATGCAAACACATAACAGTTGATGCTTTTATCTCATCACTGTAAGATAATTGCAATAGCCTGTTTGTTGGTCTCCCTGATAAAGACATTTCTAAATTACAGCGAATTCAAACTCAGCGGCTCGTTTGGTATCCTCATCTAAGCGTGATCATAATTTTATTACACCTGTTTTAACCATCTCAAGATGTAGGACCAAATCATTTGGAAATAGAGCCTTTTCATTTCAATTACCCATATTATGGAATTCTCTCCCATGTACTCTTCGCTCTCAGCTCAGCCTGTTTAAGAAATTACAATTGAAATCCCATCTCTTTTCAAGTGCATACTAGTATACATTCTTATTCAGAAGTTTTGTTGCTTTGAAATAATTGTAATTTATTATAAATGTTATTTAAAATATTTAGGTAAAAACTGGTATAAACGTAATACAGTAAATCTATATTTCTATTTTAAGCTGTATCTTTTTTTATATCATATTATATTATGAAAAGCGCACTGATATGTCTTAGGACAGGAATCGCTATATAAGTGGTATACGTATTATTATAATTATTAATGAATAAAATGCTGTTAAGAGCCAGCTCAACACTCCATCTCTCTCTCTCTCTCTCTCTCTCTCTCCCCCCCCCCCTTTTTTTTTTAAATTTTGGACTCGGTCTCATCTCCCAGAATTGTTGTTTTCTCCTGAAGCTCCGATCTACGAAGAAGATGATGATTATGGTAGTCTTGAGTTAAGTTTTGGTAATGATGATGAGCAAAGCACAGAATTTACGATGAGTGATGGAGACTGGAGACTCTATCCGCCGAATAATTGTTTTCTTCATAAAAATGAAGTCAATGTGGTTTTGTGACGTATTTCATGTAGACATTTTAGAATGGCCACATTAAACGTGTATGTTTTACTCTTTACTGTAGATACATACAATAGTTTTCATTCAAATTGCGGAGTTTATTTTTATTTTTGATGGGTTAAATAACAGATTTACCAGTAAGATCACAATTCCGAGTGAACCTGTCCACAAATTATGTCTGACAAACGCAAAGCAAAGTTACCGAATTCCATTTTATCAAGGGTGGCATCAGGGTTTAGTTGCGCAGTAATTAAAAGAAACATCTTTATCAAGCAAGGTGACAAGAAAGAAAAAAAAGGGGAGTATCACACTTTTTCTGAATTATATGTGTCCAAGAATCTCTGACGAACCAAAAAGATATAGGTTTTCCATGCATGTTTGGAAGTTCCTATGAAAATTAAACAGCGGCCCACTGCCTCCCCCACACCCACCCCCTTGAACGTCATGCCTGCATTATAAGTGCAACCTTTTAGCTTCCACGTCGCTGTATTTGTAAAGCAGGGTTGTGTTCAAACTCCGTGTTTAGATATATTGTTGTCGACACACATACCACGCGAACAGGATCTCTCAAATTTCCAATTTTCCTGATGAATTTCAACCGGGTCTTATTATTGATCAGTGTTACATCTCTTTCCGTTCTTTTTTCTTTTCATTTATCTCTCGACACCTACCTGATCTCCTTCCTGTGGGTACAGACACCAAATTACGAGAGCCTGAACTTGCAACTTGAACGATTGATAATCAGTGAGACACAGTGCTTTGAAGCAGGCTCTGAGAAGAGGCCTATAGATTGACCTAAAGAGACGCGCTCTATTTCTAAACTCTGGACAGCTCTATAGGAGCATGAATGTGTCGTACAGTACCTTAATATTTGTTACCACTCCGAGTAATGTGGCCATCCTTTCAGGATTGCGCAAGTCGATCCTGTGCAATCACGTCCGTTAGTTGAAGAAATATCACGTGACTTACTGGTTGTGTTGTAAGAGCGGGTATATGGGATGCGGCCGCCCCCCCCCCCCTCCCCCTCGAAAAAAAAATACTTGAAAATGAATTATAGAAGAAATCTAATTCACGACGTATCATATCGTCACCAAGAATGGATTGCCTGTATTGTATATTTCGCAGTCTTCAAACCCTATGGTATCTTGTACACTGATAATGAAATATTATAGGGAATCCAGTCCAGTTTTGATCAAGAGGATATTTAACCCAAAGGCATGTTCTAATGAAACGGCTGAGTTTTTGCGTGGACCTACCATGGTTTTTGCAACGGTTATAACAAAAGTTATGCGACCTTTCCATAAATCAAAACTTGAGGAACCGTTATATGGAATAAACACCATTTACACCGCGTTCACGACAATTCACAAACTTTCTATTCCTATGACTTTGTAGCGCCAGCCTCTATTTCAATTCATGATTTTTCTTTATCAGCTAATGTTTTCAAACCTGACATACTATTGTATTCGAAGAAATATCGAAAATACAAGTTTCTTTAAGTAAAGCCTACGGTTTAACCTATTTCAAAGACTTTTGATTGGCAGTATACAAGGCGTAAAACTAACAGTATATTCTTGGACTATATTCGTTGACATCCCATGACATTTTCATTCTTGAGAATGAGGAATAATGAATAATGAAACAATAATCCCCAAGATGCATAGAAATAAAAATTACAATTGAATTAATTCTCATATAATCAAGTGACATGATTAAAGTCTTAACGGAAATAGCCTGAGGTATTCTCAATATATATCCTTAATACAGAGGGTTTTTCTGAATTTTAGAACATAAAGAAAACTGTTATTCGTTTTGAGAAAAAAAAAGTAGTGTTATGCGTTATCTAGGAGCTGATGTGGTTATATCGATAAACCAGTTATGGTCATATTTGAAACATGGCCGACGGCTTTGTGTATTATGAGCTTTAGGGAAATGGGTCAAAAAATCCAGATTTCAATAAAAACCCTATACCATTTAGGCGCGAAATCTAGCTTAATGGGTATGGTATTAAAATCATGGGGTCTAGTGTTTCAACGGTAGTTCCCTTCGTTGAGGTATTCACCCAGTAAAGTAACCAGATATAGATCAACATGGGGGGGGGGGCGCAAGTCTCCTGCTAGACAGGAGCGTATTCAGGTCGCTTCTCGTGTCATAAACCCATAGCTTGTTGGTGCTGTTGATGTTGTCATTGTTGTCGGTTTTGCTGTTGGTGGTGGTTGTGGTGTTGTTGGTGGTTGTGGTGTTGTTGTTGGTGGTGGTGGTGGTGTTTTTCGGTGGTGTTGCTGTTTAAAATGTTGTAGTTTTTGTATGGGCCTTTAGGAGGAGGGTGTTTGTATGCCAGATTTACTCTATACTGAAAACGCCACTGATTCATCTTCTATTACAAAATCCCTCGGATAGGACTAGAAACAGTAAGTAAGCTGAGGCCTTATTTAATAAGGGAGTTTATAGATAGCACATGGTACAAAATTAATGACCCCAAATATCTACAGATCTTTTACATATGGAGAAGTTCCACTTTGAGCATCTTAGAATAACTGCAAAAGTCCTAGATGTGCTTCATTAATACCTTTTGTTTGCCCTCTTGACAAGAATACTTCCACCTGCGTATCTTAGAATGTACCGTTGGTGCATAAATGAATAATGTTACATAATTTCATGAGCGCATATCCAGTATTCATCTCTGGTTGGTTTTACTTTTTGGTACAAATGACCTTTATCTGCCCATGCGCAGATTGTATCTATGAACTCCCTTATTAAAAAGCATGTTGACTGAGTTTAATACAGTAGGTCTTTTACAGCCCTCCCTTTTATATCTCTCTTTCTAAGCGCATAAAGACACTACGGCAGTGATATGTTAAAACACTGTACTATTAAAAATCATTATCGCTACTCCAGATTTCTACCAGCCATGAGACATAAAAACCAATATCACCATATAGCCTACATCATTCATAATGTTACCCTTCAACGTAAGACATAACAAATTATGTCTAAAAGTCTAAGGGAAGAAAAATGTTTCATAGAGTTAACATAACGTGGCTGAAAAATGGGATGAGAGATATATAGTGATCTGTATGAACAGGTTTACCGATTGTTTTTTCTCTTCATGTCCTTGTTTTGGCTTTCAAAGTCAATCAAAAGAAATGCGAGTATAAATGCATAGATCCTGTATAGGTTCCTCCTTCACTCTTGAGCAAACAACCTCATTTGTTCCATTCCACATTTTTCTCTGTTATTGAAACCTTCAAGGTGACCTTTCCCTTTTATTATTGAAAACCGAAATAAATTTTCATTAGTTTTATTTCATTTTCATCTTGGAGAGCTCTCAGTATAAACGATAACCATACGTCAAGCATTCCCGCACTGCGTACGCGTTCCTCAAGAATCCTGGGGATTAGATTCTTTTTCACAAAATATACGATGAAGGAATTTTGAAGAGCATAAAAAGAATAGGTTGCTCTATGGGATCAATTTTAAACGTATCGCGTGTTCTGTTAGTCAGTAAGATAAAATGATAGCCATGCAAAATTGATATGGACGACGACATCAATCCGACTGTAAACGCCATCACTTAACATTCCTTTTATTTACATATTTTGAAAAACAAAACAACCTTTTTATGGGCTCTTCTTCAGAATTATCTATACTGCTGTTACTTTTGTTATTTCTTTACCTCTATCACAGTAGCGATATAGGTGTGTGTCAACCTGCATTGTTAATGACATCAGAATTTTACGAGCAGCAATGTTTTTATAGTTTTTTTTAATAATCGGGACTCGTTATACATACCGGTATACAGAGAGTAATTTAATGGGGAGAAAAGGAGAGAGACACAGAGAGAGAGAGGGGGAGAGGGGGGAGGGAGAGAGAAAGAGAGAGGAAAAGAGAGAGAGAGAGAGAGAGCCACTAATGGCTAACAATTTATTTATATGAAAACACTATTATGAGGATGATAAGGTACACCATCTCTCCCATCATGTAACTATTGAAGATATGAAGCGGAAACCAGAGCTGTGGGCAACCTTTCTAACGATTAAATTGATCTGGGGGATCCACAAACTACAAGCACTGCTTTTTAGTGGATCCCCTCATTTCCTCAGAAATTAAGAATTTCTTGTAATAATTTTATTATGTGCAAAGTGTATTTGTATAGTTACCAGAAAAAATGAACTATGTATGAAAAAATGTAATTTCTTTTGTTTATCTTTCTGTTGGAAATGAAATAAATATGACTTGAATTGAATTAAATTGAATAGTGAATATAACTATATCCGTATAAATCAATTAAGGTCTAGACTTGAGAAGTTGTTTTGCTATTACACTTAATATATTACATTAGCTATTATCCGTCAGATTTTCTCAAGTCAATGATTTTTAAAAACAACACACGCTATGGGGCTGGCTTCACAAACAATCTGTCAGTCTAAAAATCATCGGATGCAATCTTCCCGATTTTTCGGGGTTTTTTGTATTTCAATTTTTATTTAGGAAATTGCTAAACGAATTTGATATACTACCAGAGGCACTATATTCGGTCCAACAATAACATCGAAGCTCCTGAAGCTTTCGTTTTCAATACTCAATTAATCATAAATTCATTTCACAGTGTGCTGTATAACCCTGAAGGCTGATAAAATCATGGAAACTTGCATCCATAAAGAAGATTATTTATTTGTAAAATTTCACCCAGGACTAGCTGTCTTTCTGCATAGCTTCTCTGATATTAGTGAATTTATGAGAAGAAACTAGATAACATTATGTATTGTGATTATTAGAAATTGAAACGTTTTCTCAAATATGACAAAAGCCTAGATTCTTGGTTGTTGATTTGTCATGCACTTATCACTTACTAATATTATACTGCTGGTAAATTGATACACCCAGTTGGGTTTATTGCAAAAGTTTCACAGACTGCTCCCCCCCCCCCCCCCCGCCCCCCCCCCCCCACCACCACCACCACCACCACCACCACATACACACACCCTCCATGCAGCCATGTCCCCTCTCCTGCAATAAAGATTCTTAAGCGCACATCTGCATTAAATGAACGCGCGCAAGGAGGCCGTTACCTGCCATGGATAATACTTAGTTTCTAAAGGCATTTTTGTTTCCATTTACGGGCAGCTGAAAAAATTTAGCCCTTAATTACTTTTTACAAAATTGTTTAGCCTCGGACTTGTCGAAGTATTGTATTGATTAATTTCTTTGTTTGCATGTAACCTGTCCCCTTGGGGAGTAAGTTTATATAGATATACAGATGGTTTTAAATCATTCTAGGTCAGTGTTTATTTTAATCAGTTTGGCTATTTGTCTGTCTGACCATGGACCTAAAACGAATGGACATTCATTGTTTTCTTAACGAATTTATTGTGATTGTCTCCGTCAATGTCGTCTCAATAACATTCCGTACATGTTTCTTCACTTTGATCTCATGATGGTCACCGCCAATAAGACGGGACAGAATCAAGATAGTGATTTTAAACATGTTAATATACATGCGCAGAAGATAATAAATCGCTTAAATCATGGGAAATCGATGTGCAGTTCTGGTTAATAATTGGAAATTGTTGTTCCGTGTACTGTGTTCTATTTTTGAAAAACATGTTGATATTACCAGATAGGTTTTGTTTGGATTGTTTGTGATTTAAAATCCCGTTTTCCCCAATTTCCTCATAATATTCCAGAATTACAACGCACAGGGCTTATAAAGATCATGGCCTTCTAATTGTTTTATAAGGTCATTGGTGCGTGCAAAAGTGTGCAAATCAGTAATAATAAATTTCATATCACCAAAACCGTCTGCTTTTCAACTTTGCTGCTCCCCATTGGGGATGTTTTTATTGAAGACATACTCTTACAGAGCACACCATCCAAACAAAACCCAAGAGAGGGAAACTGCTCCTTTGTCAATGCCCGAAAATGCTTACGCAGTCGTTATTGTTTAAAACAGCTGAATGTTCTCATTAAGATGCACATAATCAGAAGGCGGTGACTATCATTGGATCAAAGAAAGAATCATGTTGAATGTCCATCCGTAATAGGTCCATGGTCTGACTGCATATGTGTTTGTTTGTTTGTGTCTGTGTGAGTGGGGGTGTAGGTTTTTGTAGGGGGGGGGGGCTTCTTTGATGTCGCAATTCACATGATTCGCAATGACTTTCACAAAAATCATTGGAAGGCATTTAAAACAACTTGTCCAGAATCTATGTTGATCCCCCGGCCCCCCCCCCCCCCCCCCCACCCCCCCCCACTCAGAGGTCGAAATGACCGCATGCGTGTTGCCAAAATGTCCGGTAAAGGGGTATTTTTCGTGCGACAAAGTCCGGCCCGAGAATTGTAAAAAAAGGGTGTATTTGACTTTCACCCGGAGATTTCTTTAAAAAGGGGGTGTTTTTCTTTTTCTCTCTCATCTCTTTGGACTCCTGAGAAATTATTCCGAATTTAGGGGGTACATTGAGCATTTTTCCTGATTTAGGGGGGTCTCCAAGGCAGGAAAAGCCCGCGAAAAGCCCGCGAAAAGCCGCGAAAGGGGGGTTCGGAAATGTTGGCAGTCCTCAGATAGGGGGTGCTTTTAAAAAGAGGGTACGAGCATAATTATGCGTACCCTAAATAACACTGAATGGGGGGGGGGGGGGGGCCGGGGTTGATCCACGTGTAGTTCAGCTCAGTTCAGTTCCTTTTATTCAAAGCCACACAAAACATGATATAATCTGCTACATACAAAAGAGACTGTTAATAGTACATCAATCAACATATTTTAACTTGATTACATCATAGAAAAATCACGTGTATTAAATCAATCCCAAATACTTGATAACTTGAATCCATACTTATGTTATGTTATTATTTTGTTGTCTTTGAATTGATTTGGCTTTCCTATATAATTACACATCATTAATTACGTAAAACGGAGGCATATAATACATTTAAATGCATATCTTAATCACTTTAAAATGCTTGATAGAGACGCCATCATAAATTTAGTTTAATAATTGATGAGGATTTGAAAGATAAGGCGCTATGGCCTCGTGCTCCGGGCAGTGACCTATTCTACTTCATCGTTTTACTTTCTCTAATGTCCCTATCATATTCACTTCAGTTCCGGCTTGCTCGGTTTCATTTCACTTTTAACGGAAAGTAGAAGTATCGATTCTAGATGTTTTTGTGATTTGATCTCGTATGGAATGACAAGGTATATTTGCTGACCTTGTGCATAACACATCTTCATTGTCACAGTGGTATGATGACTACATCCTTCTCTCTCTCTCTCTCTCTGTCTTTCTCTCTCCTTCTCTCTCTCTTTTTCTCTCTCTCTCTCTTCCTCCCTCTCTCCCCCTCTCTCTCTACCACTATAATAGTCTCCTTTCTCTTTCTCTGCCTCGTTGTTAACCGGTCCAATTAAAAGTTTAACTCCTCTTTTTCTTTCTAACTTTGTCTCATTCTCTTTCTACTTTTTTTTACATTTTGATCTAATCTCATCGAACTCTCTCTCTTTTCTTACAAAATATATCCATTTCACCCTAGTGCTTCTTCACCCTGAGACTATATCCTCCCACCCTCTGTAATCAAATCCCTAATAAGATGACATCTAATACTCACCATATCCCTGTAGAAAGTGTATTAAAACTTGTTTATCTTAAACCAAAATTGTATAGATATTATAAGAATAAATAGTGATCACGTGGTACACGCATGCTATTTAGAAGAATTATTATTTGGGGTATAGTGCCACACCTTATCCACTAATTTTTGATAAATCAAAAAGCAAAAGATTATTAAACAAGCTGCTTTTTTGTCCTTTCTTTTTATATTCTGTAAACACCTTTTTTTGTTTACATTTGTTTTAGTAGTAGTTGCTGTGAACACATATTCTGGAATTTTATAAATGAATAAGTGTATTGAGACTGTAGATTTGATAACCTAAGTGCCTGAACCATCCATGTTTACAAAAGGATAGCAGTAAACTTCCATTTAGGTTTGATGCATGCCTCATTATGCAATGACTCTAGAAAAAAAGCCTTTTATAAATATAAGTTGTTTTACCACGTTGTAGAAAGATATAACCTTGATAGACATTAATTTGTAACTACGGATAAAATTCATAAGTGATTTCAATTTGTAACTGATTGAAATCACCTAATTTTATTTATTTATTGAAAATGCTTATCTGATATAGCCCCATCAATGTTGAGAGCCAGAAGGGGGATACTGCTATTATGTAGAAAGATAGAAGTTTTAATACAACCCTTCTCGCTCTCAGCCGACAATTTATCGATTCTAAAAAAATAGAGAGACAGATAGAGAGAGAGAGAGAGAGAGAGAGAGAGAGAGAGAGGGGCAAATAGGGGGAGTAGATCATGTTTCGTATGAGCTCATAGCTTAGAGCATCGTTGGAGGAAATGTTGTTCAACAGGTGGAATATACAATAACAACATTACCGAACTAGTCAAAACAAATGGGTCTTTTAAAATTCATAACAGATATAGAGGAGGAGTGTTTCATAAGGGCGGGGGAGGGGGGGGGGGGGGTGAAATTCTTAAAAAGAGCAAACATCTGTCACCTTTGGGAAGCCTATAGAAGATATGGCAGAAATCACTTCTGCGATAGCACGGTCTATCAAGACGAAAATAAACGAAGATTGTAGAAGAGATGGCAATGTGTTTTTAAAAAAGTTTTGACAAACGCGACAAGTGCCAAGTGTCACATGTGTTTCTGTTTCCTGCTGGTCTGCGTTTACCACGGTTCAGATATTCTTAACGCCAATAAACTTACGAAATGCATTAAGATATCCTATACGATGAGAGTAAGTGAGAATAAACACATTTATATCAATTCTTTAAAGAATTTGGGTGATATATTCAACCTTTTACAGTTCTCTGATTATGCAACGTATCAGGCATTATGCTTATTTCATACCTCTACTAGAATATGTTTCCTTCT